>CAUYRT010041774.1:0-14100 GCA_963574885.1 Lepilemur ruficaudatus
GAAAATCATTTAATTATACAATTGAGTGTTGGTTGTACATAGATACAGTTGGAGCACTATGCATGTACTCTATGGACTACTTTGACAGAGTAGATTTTTGAATGTAACAAGATAGGTCAACTTGAGTGGTAATATATTTTGAGAGCAATATTTTTTTTACATGAAAAAGCAACTCTAGTTCCTAACATTGGAGACCCATAAAGTCACTGAAGATAGCATTCTATCAGAGCCAAGTTTAGAACAGAGTAAATGTAAATAGACTTAAATGCTATCACAGCAAAGAGCTATTTCAGCCAACTAGACATCAGGCCTACAGCCAGGTAGAGTCAGCAACTTCCTAACTGGCTGCTAGTGAATTAATATATGGAGAGATTTGTCACCCAGATTGGAAGTGTCTTTTTAAATGCCATAAGTGGTCATAGCCATTGTCTTTTTATTTATTTTAAGATTGGAGAAAAGGAAGAGAAGAAAAACAATATTGTGGCTTACCTAGTACCAGTAGCTTCATATGATTATAGTACATTTGCCTATAAAAAAGTCATAGGTACAATTCTTGTATACATAACTGCTCTATGTAGGCATCTTGAGAGCCAGTCAATGTCAGTTCAGCAATTGCTTATTTGCTGATAATATTTGAATTTTAATTATTTTAAACAAGTTTTTCATGGTAAAACATGCCTTTTTCCTCTTCTGATTTTTCTAGGACATTGCCTGAAAAATTGTAATAGTTTTCAGCACATGATAGTAACTCTTTGTGGAACTCATAACTTCTCATTAATTAATTTTTAACATCTACTCTGTTCATTTTCTATGAAGTCTGCAACACATACTTTAACCAAAATACACTAGAACTATTGATCAGTGGGCTGATTGTTTCAGCTGAATCACATCCCTGACTCATGCTGCTGCAAGACTGGAGACCTGTTTTACCAGTCATGGATCACAGACTTGGAGTAGAAAGAAAACCCCCATGATTCACTCTCTTATTTTAAATATATTATCAAAATAAGCAATTGAAACAGCAATAATCTTGGCTATCTTATCTTTGTAAGGGATGAATATATAAAACAATCCTGTTTGTAATCTTTGGGAGAATTTTAATTACAACAAATGTTTAAAGCCTATTTCTGTTTTAACAATGAAGAAATATTTAGACTTTAACTTACATTTGCTAGATTGGTGTATTTCTGTGCTATTCCAACCCTTTTTCACCCTTGCTTCCATTCATGCAACAAACAGTATTTAGTGAGCTTCTCTTACAGACAGTGGCTACTCTCATGGAGCTTGCGAGTTTAGAATGGGCTTACCTGCTGGCAAAAAGCATCAGTGTGCCACAGAATCTTCCCATCAGAAGCTGTAAGAACTTTCCCAGTGGAACCTGAGTGTTCTTTGATATTTAATTGCCCTCTTTCTGAAGTTATTTCTGAAAAAGTGGCTTATATCTTTCTGTGCTGTAGTCCTTTCTGTGCTATAGGAACCTCTCTGAGTTGCATGGAATGGATTTGAATTAAGTGGCAGCATGATCCCGTATCACTGGGTCTTTGTCTCCCGGCCCTACTGCACTGCGTGGTGACTGCCTGTGTAGAAAGTTCTGTGCTCCAATGTCTAGGAAGCTTTCATGATTCAGAAGCTGCACTTGCCTTGTTTACAGTTCTGTCTCTAGCTTGTAGCTCGGTGCCTGGCACACAATTATTATTAATCATATTTTTTAATTGAATGATAGAGTGAATGTACAGGTAGTATACGATTAGACGTTAACTATGTAGAAGAACTATGTAATGTTTTAGGAATTCAAAAGCTATGAAAATATTTATAGACTGAAAGTATTTAAAGAAAATACAAAAAATTTAAACTGGCTCTTGAAAGACAAGTAGAATTTGGATAAACAGAAAAAGATGGGAGAGCATTTTTCAAATGGGAGAAAGCATAAAGATAGAGAAGCCTAAGATTTATGCAGAGGCCCCTGACTTTACCAATTATCAGATAATAGATATAGATATAATATTAGTGATAATAATAAAGTAAGCATTTATTTTACCCTTTATTGTTTACATCATACATTTGTATATCGGATACCATGATTCTATTTTTACTTAACACAGTTGCTTACTTTTATTGTTTTTATAAATTTCCACTTGTTTCTGGCTTATTAACTTACCTTTAGCTCTCACTTGACTTTATAACCATTTTTATTAACATCTAATGTAAAGTATTAAAATTAAATAAATTATAATATATCGTACTTATGGAAATTAGCAATTTGTATAACCACTAGTAATGGCAGTGTAATTGAATTAAAAACTAATTCAAAACTGCAAAAGAAAAACAATTGGAAAATTAAACCCTTAAAGTAAAATCCAAATAATTTGAATGAACTTAACTTTCTAACTTTTGCTTGATATGACAAAACAAATTTCAATTTAGCTGCTAGATATTCATTCAGACATTGATATTATTTTCCATTTTAGCAATGGACATAATGATGGGTTAGAATTGAAAAATATAAATGTTTAATTCTCATAGCCCCAATTATGCATAAAATTACTGAGGATCAAGTACAAACAGCATTGGTAAGACAGTCAATGGCAACCAATAGGCAGACACTGACCACCTTTCCTGATAGGACTTTAAGATTGAACAATCAATCAAGAGAAGTGTCTCTAGTCTACTTGCCAACATTCTGTAGCATCAATGTCTTGCATACTTGTAATTTAATTTTTAGGAACTCCATATCAATGCTGCTCATGTGATATTTAGGAAACCCCAAGAAGTTTAATTAAATACTGAAGAATAAGATTTTTATGTGTAACATTGAGATTTAGAAGTCCACAAACCATTGTAATATCTAATATTTTACTTCCCCCAAGAACCAATTTTTGGTTCCTTGTGGGTAATATGGGCCCTCCTTAAGAATGAATGCTGCACCCTCTACTTGCGTCTTTCCGAGTCCCATCTTAATTCTCTGAAAACTGTCTTTCTCTTGTAAAGAACATCATTCTTCATCTTTTCAGAGAGCAAGATTTCAAACTTCTTAACATAATCACTAGCCTTAGTTTTTCCTTTAAAACATTTCTTATCAAGCAAATGTAACCACCTGTTATCCATGCACATGTATCTTCTGTGCTCTCATATATATATATATATATATATGCATATATATATATATATATATATATATAAATACCATCACTCAAGTAATTTTATTTTTATTGACAAACACAATGATGAGCACTGGAGACAAAATGTTAATGAGAAGCTATGACCCCCCCTTCATGTGTTTTATACTGTACTACATAAAACAAACATTAAATACTTAGTTCAGCTGCCTATTTCTTCTTAGGCTTGACAAGTAATCATCTTCTGAAGCATCACATATCTAAGAAAACTAATAACCACCACGTTTAGACTGCTTCTGGTCCTTTGTTGGTGTTCTCCATGAATTGCTTAATTGTTTTCTTATCTGTGCCTTTGTTAAGTCCATGTCTTTCCCTACACTTGCAATGCCTCTCTCCTCACCATCCTTCCTTAATTAACACACACACACACACACACACACACACACATCTCAGCCTATCCAAATCCTGAGCATCTTTCTAGACCCAGTTCAAATGTTCTCTCTTCTGGCTCTTGTCATGTTCTACCACTTCCTTAAAGGTAGGATACAGGTACAATTACTTTTGCGTCCTCTGTCTTGGATCGCTCATTGCAGACACATAAAATATTTGTTGGAAAAACAAGACAGAAAAACAGATTTCCTATGTTTAAAGTAGCTCAAATATAAATGGGGAGAAAATTATGCAAACATATAATAAAAAGAATTTTTTTTTTCATTTCAGGAAATTATGAGAGTACAAACATTTTGGTTACATTTTATATCTTTGCCTCTCCCTAGCAAGGGTTAGAGGCCTGCCCCTCCCCTCCACAATGCCCACCACGTCCCTCAGTTGTGAGTCTATCCCCCCTCCCTCAATCCCTGGAGAACACTACCACCATGTGAGCACCATAGTGTTAATTAGTCAGTACCAATTTGATGGCGAGTAGATGTGGAGCCCATTCTTCCGATCTTGTGTCACCTCACTTCGGATAATGGGCTCGAGCTCAATCCAGGAAAATACAAGCGGTGCTAGATCACTGTCTTTTCTTATAATTGAGTAATATTCCATTGTATACATATACCAAATTTTAATAAGTCACTTACAAATTGACGGGCACTTTGGTTGTTTCTGCATCCTTGCAATAGTGAATTGTGCTGTCATAAATATTCTGGAGCAGATGCCTTTATTATAGAATGTCTTTTGTTCTTTTGGGTAGATGCCTAATAGTGCTATTGTTAGATCGAATGGTATTTCTATTTTTAGCTCTTTGAGGTATCTCCAAATTCTTTTCCACAGAAGTTGCACTAATTTGCAGTCCCACCAGCAGTGTAAGAGTGTTCCTGTCTCTCAACATCCTCGCCAACATTTGTTGTTTTGGGATTTTTTGATAGAGGCCAATCTCACTGGGGTTAGGTGATATCTCATTGTGGTTTTGATTTGCATTTCTCTAATGATTAGAGATGTTGAGCATTTTTTATATGTTTTCTGGCCATTATTCTATCTTCTTTATAATAAAAAGAATTTTCAAAGTGGAAGATTCGGAGGAAATCTTTGAAATCTTTAAATGACGGAGTTACCTATGCAAACTAGGGACTAGAACATAGAATCTGTGTTATATATAAAAAGATTCTTTTTGTGGTGCTAATTTAAAACCGTATATCACGTTGTGGTCAATATTACTCCCTCAAGAATAAAAAAATATATAGAAAGCTATTAAAAGTGGACTTGTATGAATGACTATTCTTTGTGTAAATTAGACCATCTATTTATGGATTTACTTTATGAATTAGAGAACATGTATCAAGGCTGTACCACTAAAAATTCCATGAATGACTCATCGAAGACTCTGTTATTGGTTACAAATACTGATAAATTTTATTTTCCATTCACAGTTTGCCATTTACTGCATCCATAGGTGATCATTGTACATTGCTTTGTTCTCTTTTGTGCTAACTGGTTGGTGGCAAAAGAGTATACTTGGTTCTTCAGATTTATGACCTAAGGGATCATTATTCTGAGAGCTAGCGATTGAAGTGACATAGCAACTTGAGGTTAAAAAGAAGGGTAAAATAATATTTTTATGTGAATTCATGGATTTCTTTTTATCAGGATTCATGAGCGCTAAGGATTTTAAGGGTCATATTTTTAATGAGTTATCTTGACTCCTTTTGACTTCACTGGGGGTCATTCGGCAAATAAAATCTTACAAAAGTTAGAGGTGCATATGGTTCCTGAATGATATAAGAATGGTGAGAAAACCCTTTTGCATTTCTGGTATTTTCATTTAAATTATATTTCAGAAAATCCCTAAATTATAAGGTAGGACATTGAAATTAATAACTTTGCTAGCTTCATTAGAATTAGAGCTAAATTTTCTTTATAGTCAAAAGAATATAAAACATAAAAACACGTATGTATTAAAAAGCACAAAATAATTTAAGTGGCATTAAAGAAGGTAAGCTTTTTGCTAAGCATTTTGTTTCTTTTGAGGTTTTTAAAATACATCTAAGCAGAAGATAAATTAAAACCGTCATAGTAAAAATTAGTGGAAAACTTTTCCCGTTTCATTGTTTCTCCATTTGAACAAAAAATATGATGGGAGCATACAAATGAAACTTTTGCAATTTACTATGTTTACCTAGATGTAGAGAGATTGTGAACAGTTTTATTTTTGCAGATATACAGTTAGCAGTGATTTTAGAATGCATTTATACTTTTTTATTACTACTCTATTCATGTAGTAATAAACATCCGTTGGAAAAAAACTCATACAATAGTTTTAAGCAGATAACTCACAACTTTAAAAATGTTTTTATACTTTGTAGAACGATTAAGGGCAGTGAGTTGACCTGGAGCTCCAGATAATTTATCTTTGGCTAAGATGTAGTACCTTTTATTTCACATTAGAAGTTTCTGATATATGTTGGTCCCCTTGAAAATCTCCCATTTCTTTCCTCCAAACTTTCCAGGCACAAATACATGTTGTTGTTTTTTTCCTAAGTAGTTTAGATACTGTTAAGTTTCTTAGAAAATTGTATTAATGTAAACATGGCCAGACAGTGAGTAGAACCAATAAATAAATGGAAATGCCTTGTTCAGAATGGTTGACGGATCTATACTGCAGAGTCACTTTCATTTCCCTACATCTCTGGGGAAGTGGTAGCTCCATATTTTAAGTAATTTACACACACATAATGCAAGTTACTTAGAATTCTGTTCCTGAAATAATTGCCTTGTTTTAAAAGATAGCACTTCAGAAAAGTTCTGTTAAATTTTAATAACTGCAATGTGAATGTCTAGGATCAGAATCATTATATAAGACAGAGCACTGCATTTGTCAATTTGTACCTTCTCAGATTATCTCTCTGAAAATATATAAAATTCTATGCACAGAGAAGAGAAGGCAAAGTTACTAATTGCTTTTCCATATAACTTCCTATGAATACATCCATGAAAATACTCGGTCTATACATGAGGGCTGTCGGAAAGTATCCAGCCACATAGAGACATTTATTAATATTAATATATTAACAATGGCCGGATACTTTCTGGACAGCCTTCATACATGTACATGAAGATAGCTAGCATTTTATTCAGTAGGTTTTTCATAATGACAACAAAAAAATCAATCCTGTGAAAGGTAAAATTTGTGAAAATAATTGAAATTTGAAAGGAGGCATTGGTCATCTTTGGCATATATGTACATTATCCTAACTTTCTTAATATTACTTAATTTAATAGGAATACTTGACACATCTTCATTGTTATTTTGGATGAAGGAAGTTAGAATTACTAGCAGAATGCAGAAGAAGTGGTATGAACAAAATCATTACCTTTATGGAAATTTATGTTCAACAAGAAGGGCCACCTCCTCTCTGTCTTTGAGATATCTTAACAGTGTCTAATATTTTTGAGATTATTTTTATATCCACCACTGAGTTGTTTACTGAAAGCTGCTTCTCAGCATTGTGTACTTTTCTCTGCAACTCCCAACAGTAGTTTTGGCCATTGATTGTTCTGTTCTAGTTGCTGTCTGGGACTTTGAGACCCTTGGTTTGATAATCTGCTACAGTCATCATGCTGTTTTCAGCAAAGGTTCGATGGAAAGAAAACCACATTTCCCTTTGGTCCCATCCATTAATTCAAAACAAAAACACCAATACAAGCCTTATGTGCATGTCATAGATTTTACAAAAGAGTTAAACCTAATTTGAATTTTAGAGCGTAGGAAAGGAATTAGAATGAGAAAGTGAATATGGCCATACTCAGAGTACAAAAGGAAAACTAAGTATCGAATACACGGATTTTCTCCATACGTATATCCTAGTTTCCAGCCTCATTCTTTGCTTCAGTTTTGATCCTCCTTTCTGTCTTTTCAAGGAACTACATGTTCTATTCTTTCAGTGCATGCAGACTTCCTTTGCAGATAACACCACCCCCTAAACATAGGGGTTACTCTTGCCTTTGGATGCATTTTTCTCCTTGGTGCCAGAGTGACCAAAACACTTTGACCTATACAACCTGTTTCACAAAGTTTAAAGTATTTATGCAACAGAATATCACAGGGGGCTTCTAGATGTGACAAAAGATTGCTGGCCATGTAGCTGGAGACAGAGACTTGGATTTAAATCCAAGCTCTGCCACTTAGTACACATGATCTTGGGCAAGTCATTTAGAATCTATAAACTACCTTCTCTACATACCTAAAATGATGGTCATAATATGAGTTACAAATAGTTTTCAGGATCATCAAATGCTGTAATAATAGGTGAGAATATGCTTTGGAAACTACAAAGCATTTAACACATTTTAGGTAAATTTTTCTATTAATCCCTCATGAAAGGTAAGCATAGGAAAGGGAAATATTCTATTTGTTTTGCTCTTTTGTTAATAATAAATTAGACTTTATTTATACAGGTATCATCCCAAAATGTGTGATATATTACTTTTCTAAACAGGAGTTTTCATTGTGTTTCTGCTTAAATGCCCTTTACCTTAATGCCAAAACTTGTTCTCTGTGTTTGTTCTCACACACTGTCGGTTTGGTTGGGTGTACGTTGAACTTTGTGCCTGTGTTCGCTGATAGCTGAACCTTGATGAGATGCTGTCAGGCGTTAAGCTTAGAGCACAAGCTGCTATTGTGTGCTTCCCATAACCTGACTAAGGGTGTCTTTCATTTAGGAGATAATGTTAGAAAAGCAGAATGTTGTCAGGGAGTGAGCTATTCATGACAAATAAATATCCAAGTAAAACTAAGATGTGTATTTTTAAAGCAAAAGAAGGGCATTGAGATCCGTTGACATATTCCATTAAAAAAACATTTGCTGTTCTCTCACATGATGAATGTTGAAATAATCACCATATCTCACAGAGAGCATTAGCGTGACATAATGCTACACACAACTCATTTAGTAACTCTGTATGAGAAAAAAATACCATGTCCTCACTTATTATCAGAGTGCCAAGTTCTCCATAAAAGCACTAAATACAAGATGGATAATCTAATGATTTATATGATTTTAGATGATTTTTTTTTTTAGTAGTTTATATATAAGCCAATCTACCTTTCACTGCCAAACACACATGTTGCTTCCTATCTTAAATGAGAAGGGGTCGGTCTTCCTGATGAATTCTAACTCCTCCATCTCTGGTCTTGATTCTACTCCCATCCTTGAATCTGACTTTTCATGAGTCTGGATTAAATCCCAAGATTTAAGCTTCATGACTGGTGCTTGTAACCACCATACATTACTACCTGTATACATAAAGAACTCCTACAAAATGCCAAAGCATAGACAAATGGACAAAAGACATAAATAGGTATCATGCCTAAGAGAAAATACAAATGGACATGAAGCATATTATAAAAAGACGTTCTACCACTATAGTGATTAAGATGATGCAAATGAAGACCACAGAGAGAGATTATTTCATACTCAAATGTTGAGCAAAAATTAAAAAGTTAATACCAAGGATTTCCATGGATGAACAAGCAATGAAAGATTTTGTATATTCTTGATGGGAGTATTAATAGGTATAAAAATTTTGGAAAATCATTTGGCAGCAATAAGTAAAATTGAAGCTGCATGTATCCTATCATATAGCTATGTTCCTCCTTGTATATTCTCTTGAGAAATACTTGTCTGGGTTCCCAGGAGACATGAACAAAAACAGTCAAAGCTAGGAGTTTTTAAGAACCCTGAATGTGGCTGTTGCCGTAACACAAAAGCAAAGACAAATATCAGACTTTCACAAGTGGCTTCTCTCCGTGTCAACACATTCTAGTTTCCAGCCTCAATCCTTCTCGGCAGCTTTGACTTTCCTTTGAGTCTTTTCAAGAAATCAATCACATATTCTTTTCTTCCAATGAATAGATAGATTCCATTAGATACGGGTGATATATTCAAACAATGAAAATCATGCATTAGTTAAATACATTAACAAACCAAAATAAATAAATAAATAAAACAACTGAACAACCAATTAGAAAATTGGCAAAAGAAATGAGACATTTCACTAAATAGAAGGTACACATGGCAAAAATGAAGAAAAACATGTAAGGGTTTCTGACATCATTAGTCATCAGGGAATTACAAGGTAAATACACAATGAGAGATCACTACATATCTATCCAAATGGCTAAAGTTTTTAATAAAAATAATATTCAACACCAAATGCTTGGGAGGATATAGAGATGCTGGATCACTCATCTACTGCTGGTGAAAATATAAAATGGTACAGCCACTCTGTAAAAGAGTTTGGCAGTTTCTTATAAAGAAAATACCCAAAAACTAAACATGCAACTACCATATGATCCAGCAGTTACACCCATAGTTGCTTATGCCAGAGAAGTGGGATAAGTTTTTACATTCACATAAAAACTTAGACACAAATGTTTATAGCAGCATTATTTAGAATAGCCAAATCTTTAAACAGCCCAGATGCCCTTCAGTGAGTGAATGGTTAAAGAAACTGTAGTACACCCATACCATGGAATACTATACAGCAATAACAAGGAACAAATTATTGATAAATGCAACAGCCTGGGTGAATCTCCAAAGAATTATGCTGAGTGAAAGATGAAGATACCAAAAGGTAACAAATTGTATGATTCCATTCATAGGACATTCTTGAAATGACAAAAGTACTTAAAAAGTGGATGGCAGATTAATGATTGCCAAGAGTTAAGGAGGGGCAGGCAACGAGAGATAAGTGAGTGTAGCTATATAAGGATAGCATGAGGAAATTGAGCAATCCTCGTGGTGATGGGAATGTTCTGTATCCTAACTGTATTAATGTCAATATCCTAGTTATGTTATTGTTCTTTAGTTTTGTAAGCTGTTATCATTGGGAGAGCTGGATAAAGGGTAACTTGGGAACCCTCTGTGTTATTTCTGAAAACTTCATGTGAATCTCTAATTATCCCCAAATAAGAAGCTCAATTAAATATAATTATAAGTGTTAAATTTAAATCCTAATGGTGGTTTTGTTTCATCTTTATATACAGTTAAAATTTCTTTTTGCAATTCACATAATCTGAAAGTATCTCCATCTTCTTACTTATGACATTATATTTAGATCTGTAAAATCTGTTCATCATGATATTATCACAAAATGAGCAACAAAATAATCTCAGTTCATGATATTTCAGATTTTAATTAGTAGCTTGTTCCATATGTGTTCCAAGCCATGTCTTGTAATTAATACATAGATAACATCCCTGACTGTTTATGGTTTCTTTTCAGTTTTATCCCCATTTAAGAAATTATTTTAACGTTTTTCAAATGCATTATTTTTGTACTTTCTCCTTTTCATATTGCCTCTATTATGCCATGTCAAGTTTTAGATTTAAGCTAGGTTTAGTATGATAAATGGTTTTTGATATTTTGTACCCAAGTTCAGTTTAAATTTTTTTTTTTACCTCATTACAAACCACTCTAAATGAGCCTCAAGAGGTAAGCTTTATGAATGTCAAGTCTAGAAAGCAGACATTTTTCTCACTGCTTTAAGAACATAGGTGAAGTAATTCACACTTTGGAATGAAACTGTAGTCAGGCGTTTCAAACCGAAAGAGTTGCATAGTACAAGCCTAGTTTTTGACCTCTGAGAATCTAAATTAAATCTCTCAGCTAAGTGTGAACATTGTGCACTTAGGAAATAACCTTGATGATAGATGCTAGGAGAGTGGGACCAGATAGAAGCTATTGACCTAACTTCCTTCCTTCCTTCCTTTCTTCCTTCCTCCCTTCCCTCCCTCCCTCCTTCCCTCCTTCCTTCTTCCCTTCCCTCCTTCCTTCCTCCCTTCCCTCCTTCCCTCCTTCCCTCCCTCCCTTCTTCCCTCCTTCCCTCCCTCCCTCCTTCCCTCCTTCCTTCCTTCCTTCCTTCTTTCTTTCCTAGTTAAGAAAAAAATGCTGCATTGTAGCCAAGAGATGACTAATGTAATATTCTAGGAATTTCATTTGGCTTATGGATAGTTCAGAAGTTACAGATTTAGACAGGCACTCTGTCAAAATTTGAATTTGTGTTGGCATAAATGTTTCCTAGCAACATGGACCCTCTCGATGCTATGACCATAAAGATTTTTTTCCAGGTTTGTTTTATTCACTCCATTTAATTGGGCTTTTTTTTTGATAAATGTGCTATGATTTCTTTTTCAGAAAAATATTTTCAATGAACACAAGTTTAATATGATATCAAGGTTGACAGTTTTTAGAATGAGAAGACGTTAAAGTGAAAGAAGGATATGTTTTAGGTACTCTGTATCAATTCGCCATAATAATGTATGAGCCAATAGTGAAAATATAAAATTCAAGCTTGTAAGAAGATTTTGTTTGAACTCCATCATCTTACCTTTTTCAGGCCGGCTAAGTAAAGATATGAAGAGCATAAACTAAAATAGTTGGGTTTGTGGATAGATAATGCCCAATTCTAAAAACCAGTAGCAGTAGTGGCAACAGCAGCAACAGCTATCATATACTTAGTGCTCTCTTCTATCAATATTATCCAAATGCTACCTGACTTGTAACAGATAATTAATAAATGCATGCTTCTGAATGGAACAGTGAATAGTAGCTAAGTCTTATTCATCTCTTCCTATGAATTAAGCATTCTTCTAACTAAATACATGATCTCATTTAGTCTTCATAATAATTGTGAAAAAGGCACCACTCTTACACTCTTGTTCAGATGAGATAACTAAGTTACACAATACTCATTAACTTGCTAATGTCAGTAAGTGATGGAGCCAGAGTATAAATCTGAAAATCTAGTCCAGCTCCAGGATTCAAGGTACTAACCATCGCCTCGGGCTACCTCTCAAGTTTTAGGACTCAGAGTTTTACAAATTCCACACACAGCCTTCACCAAACAACTAGCAGGCAAACAAACAAGAGATGCTAGCTAGTATTTTCCTAGAATTCCTTATGCATAGCAGTGACTTGGAATTTGGTAAGAGAAAATTTTGCTGTTTAATTATAGAACTATATTAAGGTCATGGAAGGAAAGACAACCTTGCAACTGCCTAATCCCCTGATTAAATGTGTGAGCCAATTAAACAAAAAGAACTTTTAAAGAAAGTCAAAAAGTGGAAGAACTGAGTGTATATTCGTGATTTTGATTGCTTTTTTAACGTGGATTATTGCTTAAGTAAATTGCATAACATGCAACAGTATTAAGAAGTGTATAATAGAATCCACTCTCTTAAGGAACAACAAGTGGACTTGAGCTCCCGCAAAGTACCATGCATAGATTGGACCTACTTAATCCATAAAAAGTATAATAGAAAAACCCCATCAACCAGCAAGGAAAAGTAGCAGAGAAATTTGCCATCTGACAGGAGCCTTGAGGGGCTAACAGGTCTCTGAAATAACTTGAAAACCTAGATTTGTACAATGATTCAATGGGAACTCCAAATGTGTATTATGTATTAATATATTATGTATGTAATGGAGACACTGAGCTAAGAAATTAGAATTAAAACAAATGTAGGACTTTGGAACCTGTAGAGAGGTACCTGAAACCATATATGGACATGTTTAGAACTTAAACACACAACTTCCTACAAATGATGAACTCAACAGTGAAAAATGATGAACCAGTGTAGGAAATAAACCACCAGGAGGCAGAGTCAGCCAACCCATAAAATGGAAGAATAATCACTTCATTTCTGCTCCTGATCATGTATCTTGCCATCTTTCTCCATGAAAATCCCACTTATCTGTTAAGGGAATTCCATGACTAATGTACCATTATTTTGTCTTATAGTGATGTAAAGTGTAGACACTTAATGCACTGAGTAAATCAAAAGCTATTACTATGCAGACCAAACAGTTTCTTTTACAGAGAAGGAAAACATATTCCTGTGTGACGTATTTTAGAACATAATTTTATTCTTACAAATTGAACACCTACATTGAAATCTTTGAAAAGCAAGTAATACTAAATACCAATTGTGGAATACCTCCAATACCTCCAGTGTGCAGGCATATCATCAGATACATGAGGTAGTCTAATTCCCTTAAAAATATTATGAAAGAGTTATCCACTGCATTTTACAAATAAGGAACTGAGACTCAGAGATCTGAGGTCTATCTAACTTTATATCCCTTTATAACAATAAACTACTAAGTAGTTTTGAAATTTAGGAGTTATTAATCATTTTACACTGATTCCATTTTGCAAAATGCCTTATTTTATCATTTTTCAAGACTTTCAGATTTAGATCTGAAATACTGGTAGATTTGTGTTCTCAGAAAAAGTACACTAATACTTCAGTAATAAAACTCGGTTTATTATACTTTGCCTATGCTTGTTTTGCTATTTTCTGCTATTAGATTGATTTTGAGAAAGATTCCTTTTGTTCACAATTTTTTTTTTAATTGGGGGAAAACTACAAAACATTTACAGTACAATGTTTACAGTCACAATTTGTAGTGAGCTGATTTCCCAAAATATATTACCACTCAAGTTGACTTATCTTGTTACATTCAAAAACCTACTCTGTCAA
>CAUYRT010041775.1:0-12878 GCA_963574885.1 Lepilemur ruficaudatus
TTTCAGTATAAGTGGCAGAATGATGATTAATTTTTCACATTATATGACTCAGGAGTCCTTGTTTTCTTGTCATTGTTCTTTCTCATTAAAAAGACATGAGCAGGCCGGGCGCGGTGGCTCATGCCTATGATCCTAGCACTCTGGGAGGCCGAGGCGGGTGGATTGCTCAAGGTCAGGAGTTCGAAACCAGCCTGAGCAAGAGTGAGACCCTGTCCCTATTAAAAATAGAAAGAAATTAATTGGCCAACTAAAAATATAGAAAAAATTAGCCGGGCATGGTGGCGCATGCCTGTAGTCCCAGCTACTCAGGAGGCTGAGGCAGGAGGATCGCTTGAGCCCAGGAGTTTGAGGTTGCTGTGAGGTAAGCTAATGCCATGGCACTCTAGCCCGGACAACAAAGTGAGACTCTGTCTCAAAAAAAAAAAAAAGACATGAGCACAGAACTCTTTCAATTCTACTTAAAATCAGCCACTGAAAAAGAGCTTCCACAAATCACACTCCAGAATAGAGTTAAACTTGTGCTTTAGTAACTGATTTTCTTACATATCTCTGATTGTCAATTGCTGGGAAAGAGAACATAGACTACATGAAGCAGGGTCATCTATAAGGCAAATTATAAACATTCGGCTTGTTTCTGCCATTTGATGTATCACTTCCTTCCACTCCCACAAACAAAATATAAATAAATAAAAGAGTAAAGAAAAAATTATGGCTTCCAGCTGTTAGCACAGTATGTCCCATCCTTCATGAAACATATAGGCTGGTTGAGCGAGACAGACAATAAACATGACATGAATGTGACAATTTAAAATTCCATTTAGTGCTATGAAGGAAATAAAGAAAGTAGTATGATAAAGAATGCCTAGTAATGGTCGGTTTCAAGCAAGACTGTAGTTCTGGATGTAGTTGCGTGGATTAAATGGCTTTGGTTCATTCCATGATCTGCGGTCTGCAAGCTAGAGGCCCAGGAGAACTGTTAGATCTGAGAATCAGTGGAGCCAATGATATAAATCCCAGTCCAAGGACTGGAGAAGATAAAATGAGATGTCTTAGGTAGGTGGGTGGAGCTCTTGGCTCATAGGGACAAAGAGATAAATTCCTCCTTGCTCCTCCTTTTATTCTAGACCCTCAGTGAATTAAAGGATGCCCATCAACATTGGGGAGGGTAACCTACTTTACTAGGTCTACCAATTCAAATGCTAATTTCATCTGGAAAGATCCTCACAGACACACATATAGATAATGCTTAATCTGGGAATCCTATGACCATTCAAGTTGACACATAAAATTAACCACCATAGTAGGTCATATCCGAGATGTTAGCATAATATGTTCAAGTTTTCTCCAAACAGTATTCATTTACTGTTATCTAACATTGTATAATATCAATTTTCTTATTGCAGAAGGATATAGGTACATTGTACAAAATATTATGTATTACATTGACATTTTTAATCAAATTCGTAATTTGTGTTTTAGGGCATTATTATAAAACATATAATAATTAGTTATATCTTTTACTTGTTTTTCTCAATTCTGAAATGCTATTATTGTATTCAACCATTCATATAGGATTAGGATTTTCTTCTCCTTATGCTTCTTAGTTATTTCTAATACTTTTAGCTTTATTGTACATAATAAATTCAATATGAAACTTTGCATATATGTAAGATTTTTGCTATTCTGTAGCCTAAATACGAAAAGTATAATGGCATTGATCAGAACTATAAATAGAACTTGCTTGTTGATTGTTCATCACGAAAAATCTTAGTTGTGGTATATCTTCACAATATTATTATGTCTGATATTTGTCACTTTAAAATGTATATAGAACTATTTCTATGCAGCCATATAATCATTAATTTCTCATATATTGCATTTAAATTGAAAAGTTCAAAAAGTGTTATTCTTTCCACATGATAAGAAATTAGTATTTATGTATCATATGCCATCTTATTATTTTTATATATTTTAGTATATGTATGAAAAGCAATACTAATATTATTAAAATTATGATTACATTTGAATAAAACATGATTTTTTACTCTTCCAAACCTATGAATGCATAAACCTGAAAGCACAAATTTCACACTTTGTTTTTTTCTATATACCACACTTAATGTGTGTCCATGTATGTTGAGTACCAGTGTTTTTTTTTTAATACCTCTCATTAAACAGAAGAAGTAAATGAGGCCATATATGTTTGTTACTTGCTTAACATACCCAATAGACTTAGAATCCTGGTATCTTGGTATTAAAACTAGCTCATCAGAGCCAATGAAATCAAAATTCCACTTAGTTAAATAGGGCAATAAAAAGAGCAAAAGACATAAACTGGATTGTTATCAATTTTAAAAATAATCAAATATGTGCTAGCATATTCACTAAAATATGTGAGTAAAAAAGAGGTACTTTATTGTTTTTCAAAACCCCCTATAAAAGGTAAATGGAAGTTTAGGGCAAATAATAACAATGCATTTTTTTAACATATGCTGGAAGCAAGATGTGTAACAACAAGAGCAAAGAGGTTGGAAGAGGGAGCACAAAAGTATATCGCTCTAAGGTTTTTACAATACAGGTGAAGTATAATAATAGTATGAAAATACTTGGAAATCAATTATTATTATATAAAATATATTCAAGATAAGCCAATATGAAGATGTACTAAAGAATAAGTAAAATATAAATCAAAAAGTTATACTTAACAAGCTAAAAGTAGAGAAAATGAAAACACTTTTCAGTTAATATTTCAATTTCAATGTGAATTATATAAAAAGTCCAGTTAAAAGTCTATGACTTCAAAGTTCTAGAGTTTCTTATTCTCTAAAATGTACCTAGATTATAAAAGTTACATTGCAAATTTCTTAAATAATTTTGTCATTTTAACTGTTAAAGTTATATTTTAACTTTCCTTCAACGCTGGTAGCTGCAACTTGATATTAATTCTGAATTTGCCTTTTTCTTATAAAGAGCAGATGTGTATATAAATGATGTCTAGGAAATATTCTATAGACAGTGGTCCCTAACCTTATTTGGCAGCAGGGACCAGTTTCATGGAAGACAATTTCTCCATGGACCGAGGTTGGGGGGTGGAGGATTGTTTGGGGATAATTCCAGAGCATTACATTTGGTGTTTACTCAAACCTCTCTGCTAATGATAATCTGTATTTGCAGCCACTCCCCAGCACCAGTGTTACCGCCTCAGCTCCACCTCAGCTCCTCAGGCATTAGATTCTCAGGCAGAACGTGCACAAACTAGATCCCTTACATGTACAGTTTACAGTAGCGTTCCAGCTCCTATGAGAATCAAATGCCACTGCTGATCTGACAGGAGGTGGAGTTTATACGGTTATGCAAGTGATGGGGAGCAGCTGCAAATACAGATGAAGCTTCACTCACTCATCCTCTGCTCATCCTGCTGTGTGGCCCAGTTCCTAACAAACCACGGACTGGTACCTGTCTGTGGCTTAGGAGTTGGGTACCACAGTTCTCTAAAATAGCCAAAATATGCATCCTTGAAACACAATTGTTCTGATCACTGGCACATCTAAATTCTAGAGCAATCCTAAAGAATGAAGTGTAAGAAAAGTGTGCTTCTGATTTGGTCCTGCAAGGACTGCCCTTGTTTTATCTGTATGTGCCTAGAAAGTTTCTGTCATCAAGGCAATTTTTATATAGAAGATAAAAGTAATAGTGAGATAGTTTCACTGTCACTCACTCATGGATCACATGAGACTTCTTATCTGATTTGAGCTCCTTAAATAATATAAAGCAAGCACCAACTTTACCCTAGCTGAGTGACCAAAATTGAGTATATTAGTGTGTTATACATAACACAGAGAGATGCATTATCTTGGACTTCCTCCTTGAGCAAGTAACTATTCATTGTTTATACTGTGTAAAATGTCAACATGTTCCAGGACTTATCCAATTGTTATAGTGAGTGATATTGATGAGAGAGTAGAGGAGTGCAAATGCATACCCTGAGAGGTTCAGGGTCAATAGTAAGATAGCATTAGCAAGAAGAATAAAAGGTATAATCTTAAGATTACATATTATGTAATTTTTTTTTAATTCAGAAGAGTTTTGCTTCTTGCTTTATGTTATATATGTGTTAGTGAAGACATAAAATAATAAAAACTGCAGGTGTTCTCCTAATAAAGGTATCCACAATTATTTTTGGTAAAGAATCAGATAGTAAATATGTTTGGTTTGCAAGTCATATGGTTTCTCATTAGTGTAGTGGGAAAATAATCATAGATAATATGGAAAGGATGAGCATGATTGTTTCAATAAAACTTAATTTCCAAATTAATATGTCAGAGTTGGAATTGGCTCTTAAGCTGTAATTTGTTGACTCCTGACCTAAACCTTTGAACAATAATGACATGCCTTGAAAAGGAGCTATCTTCTATTTTGGTTTTTATTTTCTTGAAGCACTGATTTATGCAAACCTAAAGTATGGTGAAATGGTCCAACAAAATTTGTATTGAAAATTTCCATGTACCTGAAATATCATTTTATAATAAATAGCTGGACTTCCTACCCATCCTAGTCATACTCCTAAGCTCCAAGTCTATTCTACTGTTAATATTTATTTTACTGTTCACTTACATAGGGAGTATAAAGAAAAACAATGAAATTGCAAGAGTAAATGAGTTTTACTTTTTGCAAATACTGTAGAATTATAGCAAGGCAGCCTAAATTTATCTAAAATATTCTGAGACTGATTCCATGCATATTTTGTAGTGTCAACCTCACCACATTGTAGGCGTACCTTATGAGTTTTAAAGACTGGCAAGGCACCTGGCTTGGAAAAAAACACATAGATTTTCAACCCCTTACTATTGCATTCTTACACATTAAATTGAGTTAGCAATACTTGTATTATCTACCTCATGGGATTTTGTGTGAATAAAATTTGATATGTTTAGAATTCATTTTTACATTATACAGTGCTAATATAAGGGGATATTATTACAGTTTCAGTAAAAATATATTATTTATTTGGTTAGATTGCTAGCATATTAGTGCTAGGAGATATTTTATAATTTAAGCCATATTTAGTATTATGTGAACTATTTCTAAAGTTGTAGCTATGGTTATCTGCCATTGGAAAAAGAGTTTTTAATCCTATTTATGAGAGTTTTTCTGTTGCTAAATGAAGTTACAATCTTCTCTTGTTGAAAGAGAAATGAACATCATATTGACAAATGTAAGATTCAGATAGTAAAATTTGGCAAAATGTAAGATTCAGACAGTAAAATTTGGCATTATATATATTATATGATATATATTAATATAATAAATTTTAAATGTTTAATGTTGTTCTGTATGAGTTAACCAGAAGAGCATTGCTATAATTATAAGTCATTGCAGTTGTGTCAAAAAAGAAAAAGAAACAAAAGGCACAACTAAAAAAAAAAAAACCCAACTGCTCTGAGCAGGAATATTGGAGGACATGCACTAGATAGTATTGGGCTATAATGGACAAAGGCTTAGGGGAGATTTGCCCCAATATGAAGTTTTCCTAGTATCTCTAATACTTTTTTTAAAAAAAATCATACTGTAAAACCTAGCTCTCATTTTCCAACTTTTTGAATGTGAATATAAATCATATTTATTTCCACAAAGTCATAATCAAGTAGAAAATATTCCCACTATATTAGCTGTCAGCCATGTTCATTCTACGGAAAAGAATGTCCCGAAAATATTCCCACTATGTTAGCTGTCAGCCATGTTCATTCTATGGAAAAGAATGTCCAGTCCATAAATGATCCAAAATGTAGAAATAAAGCAAAAAGCTGAGTAATGTACTTTTAATGTCAAATGTAGGCTCAGGTCTACCTAAGAATTTTCTAAGGAAATTTGTATGTTTGAGTCACTGTTTACTATTGTGTGACATTCCTAGATATATTAAATTATAGAATTTTTCAAGTTGAAATGCACATAATTTATGCTTAGTAGAAAAGATAACTCTAAATGTTAAGTATAATTGCCCAGTAAGACATAAGTCAGTTTCAAAATTAATCTAGCAATCTTATCAACTTACAGTTATTAAATTTCCCATAAATACCTAAGCCCTCAAATGCTCTTTGAATTAATCTTAACATCTTCTTTCTTTATTAATTAAAGTGTTGAGTAAAAGATTTGAGAAATGGCATTTTACACTTGAAAAAAAGTCATGACTTTATCTCTTGAAAATTAAATTTTAACAGTTTTAAAGGCTCAACCAAGATACCCACATAGACTAACCTGACAAATCTAATGGAACTATGCTGTTTGCTTAATTAATTTGAAACTCTAATGCATCTTATATTGGTTTGCTGATAAAGTAAGCTAAGGTTATACTCACATAGCATTTAATAATAAGAAATTACAAATTTCTGATCTATAGTGAACCATATTTCTGTCAAAATTTTTTAAAACAGTAACTATGTTTTTTGCATGTCATAAATTTGAGCATAATTCCCAAGATCCTTAAATAACTTAAAGGATAAAACTTTGGAATAATTAATGAATAATCATTGGATTCATAGTTTATAAGTAAAATAAAATATTGAAACATTGATTACTAAGCAAAATTTTAATTTTACATATTTTTGCTTCTTACATGCTACTTCTTTGAGTAATAGCTGGTCATTTTTGCCAATATTAAATTGCGAAGGAATGTGAATAGTTGTGGAAATATGTTATTTGTTTTCATGAGCTTTCTTTTTTAATTAAAATCTATGTATATAACAGTTTATAATTACATCTCTCTCAGTTTTCTAAGTAAAATATAAGTTAATTACTTCATTATGATTATAATTAATATGAGTGTCATAGTCTTTCGCATGAGTGTATGATAGGTAACAGAATAACTTTTTATTCTAGAGAGATCAAGATTATTTGGCAAAAATACTGTGGGAATGCAGTTTAGAATTAAAGGAACATAGTGGAAGATAAAATCTGGCTATGTGTAGCAATTTTTGGAGAGAAGATTTTAAATTTTGAAAATTATACTTTACAAAACATTTAAGGAGGCTAAAGGTAATTACAAAGACTGTCTTTACATAGTTCAGAAACCAATTTGAAACATTCAAGAAGACATTACTAAGGAAATTCATCCCAGTCCTTATTTGTACCCAAGAAATCCTTTTTTAAGTCGTGTGTAAGGAAAAATATATTAGCTAGAAGAAATGAGCCATAAAAGAAAAAAAGAGCCAGGAAATCAAAAAAATTTAAATAAATATAAACACTTTTTCCTTTTTTATGACCTTAATAATTGATAGTTTTAAACAGAATAAAAATATTTTATGGTATTTATAAAGTATTTTGAAGTAACATATTAATCATACTTCAAAAAAACCCAGGAAATAAAAATGGAAACATGTTCTTGTACATTACTGAATTACATGTGAAATATTTCAACATAGAAGTGATAAGTTATAAACCATTAGAGCAACCATTAAAAGTAAATAAAACCAAGAGGCATAGTTAAAATATCAAAGTAAAGATAAAACAGAATACCAATAATATGCTATTCATCAAAAAGAAGAAGGAAATGAAGAAAAGTAGAATAAATCACAGATGGGGATGAACAGATTATACAACAAATCCCAATGGTGCTGATAGTTATGTCAATTCTAAGTAGACTAAATACTAAAATTAAAAGGCATGGACTTGTAGACTGAATAATAATTTTAAAAAGACTCAACTCTATGCTCTCTAATGGAATCGCATTTTAAATTTACATACATACAGATTAAAAATAAAAAATTATATATCACGCAAACCCAACTCATAAGAAAACTTAAGTGGCTATCTTAGGCAAGTAACTGGAGAAAAAGGAATATGACCAGAGTTAAAGGAGAGCATTTCATGATAATAAAATAGTCAATTCATCAGTATAACAAACATATATAAAATAATTTTATACCTGTAAACAGATCTTCAAAATATATGAGGCAAAAAAGGTCTGAGATGAAGGGAGAAATAAAAGTGTCCACAATTAGAGTTAGAAATTTTAATCCTCTTTTGTCAGTAATGGGTAGAACAAGTAGACAGCAAATAAGAGAAGACAGAAAAATACTAGTATGATACCATCAATCAACTTGAACAAAATGACATTCATATAACATTCTACTGTAAAACAGCAAAATGCATAATCTTTTCAGGTGTGTATGTAATATTTGCCAAGACAGACCACCTGGTGAATTGTAAAATCTCTCAAAAAATTGAAAATAATTGACATTGTACAGAGTACATTCCCTAAATACATGGAATTAGACTTGGACACCAATTAAAAATACTTTAAAATTTCCCAAATACTTAAAAAAAAATGAAACAACACATTTCTAAGTAATGTATGATTCAAAGAAGAAATAACAAAGGAAATTTGATATTTTCACCAGATTATAAAAACACAGCATATGAAAGTTTGTTACTAAAAGCAGTACTTAGAAGAAAATACATAGCTTTAACTGCTTATATTCAAAGGTAAAAACAGGTATAATTAATGATTTACATTTTCACCTTAAAAAGCTAAAAATAAATTCAGAGTAGAAAAAGATAATAAATATGAGAAAAATGCGTAAAATACAAGCTAACAAAAAGAAAAAAAGGCCATCAATTAAGCTTGTTCTTTGAGGGGAGTAGAATATATATAGGCATAAGATATTATGTTTCTATATATTTATACTTATGTGTAGATATGCAATGTACTTATACATACATACAATAACCCAAAACTGAAAACACTAAATGTTTCTCCATATATAAACCGATAAACAAAATATAGTATACTCATATGAAGGCATCTCACTGAGCAATAAAATGAAAATATATTACAGTTGTTTATTTTGGATCAATTTTAAATAACTGTCTTATGGAGGAAAGAAGACACAAAACAAGAATGCTTATTTATACGATAGCATATGTATAAATTCTAGAAAATGCAAAATGAATCTATAGCTACAGAAAGCACATTAATGGATATCCGTTGCTGGGATTAGTGGTTTGTTTTTAGCAATCAAGTGCCAAAAAAAAAAAGAAAAAGAAAAAACTCTTTCATGGCAATGAAAATGTTTACATCTTTATTGGGCTGGTGGCTATACAGATGCATGTATTTGTCAAAATTCAAAGATTATAAACTTAGAATATAGTCATTTTAGTGTATGTTAACTTCTTCCTCAATAATGTTGATTAGAGCGAACAAAGCCTTTTGTGTGTGAAGTACTGTCCTTTACTTTTCCTGTATATTATATGTTATTTGATTCTTAGCATAACTTTCCAGACAGGAATTATTAGTCATCTTTAAAGGAGAAAATTATCTTGAACACATTAAAAAACAGACCTTGCTTTTCATTTCATATCATTCTGGGATCCAGGATTCCAGTTCAAGCAAAAGTTAAGAATGTTGTGGAATAGATCTGTCTGTTTCCTCATTCTGTTTTTTTAGTAGAAATTATAAAATTTGCCTGGAACATCTATTGATAACCAAAATGAACACTGAGATATAATACCAATAAAGCCTTTGTTAGCAAGTATTGAAGGAAATAATATTATCGTAATCACGTTGGTTTCTCTAGTGTTCTTTCTTCTATCTCCAGTGATAAAACTCAGACTGGATATCATTATTATCATTGTTGTGTTATTATTATGTTTGGAAAATCCTCAGAAATAACAAATTAAATGTGATGAAGATAGGTCTAGGAAAGAAGATGCTGGCATAGGTTTGGCTTTATGGTGCAGTTTTCCCTTCTTCTTTAGTATAACTTAGTTTATAAGAATAGAAAGTAAGTGGGAAATTTGAAATAATTACAGCTACCATGTATTAAAGGCTTACTATGTGTCAGGTACTATGTATAGATTGCCTTAATAATCTTCTTAATAAATATATGTGAATTTTAAATATATAACTTATAATCGAGAAAACAGCTTTAAAAATCTTTATAAATTTGCTCATGATTATACAAATATTATAGAGTTGGAATAATTTAAGCTTGTACCTGTCTTAGAGCTTGTGCTGAGTGATTTACTACATGGACCTTCTTCTCTATGGATTACAGAGGGCAAAGGTCTTTCAGTAGAATACAAATGAATGTTTTCCTAGACTTTTCCTTGTTTTCCCAAAATTTTTATATCTTTTGAAAAATTAAATTTAGCTATCACAAAGAGATTGGTTATGGAGGATATGAGAATATCAATAGCTAGAAAATGTTACTTACTTGAGAGCAGACTATTAACTGTTTGGAGCATCTTTGCATTTAATACAACCCTTGTACATTTAAAGTGACTGGACATTATATAAGAGATGACTGTTAGAAAGTATCAATCTGTATTCTTATCATTTATTGTGTAGTTGAGTGTGCAACTTTGGATGAGAAGACACATGAGTCCACAAAAATTGAAAGGTACTTTAGAACGCATATTGTCTGAAATTTTCTTTCCAGGCAAGTGATCAAACGTTTTAAGCCAGCCTAAGAAAATGGAATGCCTGCTTGAAGACATATATGGACTGTTGATTCTCTCGCCTAGGTTATACTTAATTTGCAAAACTGTTTCAAGGCCAAATTAGCCTACAGAAGTATTTGACAAGATTTTGGATAATCATCACAAAACACAGAATAAATAGTACACACAAAAAGTAAAAAAAGAATAAAATGGAATTTGTGGTCCTGCCACATTGCTACATCAACTATGAAATCATACCTTGCAAAATGGGATGTGAGTGAAAGACGTAATATACGTCAGGGTCCTGAACTTTGGCTACCAAGTTTATTCCTCTGGTTTCTTTTGGGGCGCAGGGGAGGGGAACAATAAAAACTGAAGAAATTTCAGTTTGTATTAAATACTAAACTCCACTTTCTTAGTACATAAATTCTATTCTCCTTACTTAAAGACCAGAGTCAGGGTGATTTCTCCAAGGATGAAATCTCATTCCTGACAACGAGAGCTATTTGTGCAATTAAAATGTCATGCTCTGACCAGGAGGATACATAATTATAATTAGGTAGGAGGACTAAATTTCAGGAGATCTATTAAACATCAAGGTGATTATAGTTAATGACAATATATGGTATTATTGAAAAATGTAAAGAAAGTAGATATGATGTGCTAATGCCGCAAACATGATAACTATGTGAGGTAATGCATTTGTTAGTTATATTTAACCATTGCACCATGTATATATACTTCAAAATATTATGTTGTACATGATAAAAACACATAATGCTATCCATCAATTTAAAAATAAAATAAAATATCAAAAAGATGTCATGCTATCAATGCTTATTTTCTTAACATCTTATCTTTTGAAGAGACAGTTACATTTTCAAAGGTGTCAAAGCCTGTAATTAAAGAAATTGGTCAGTAACTATAGACATAGGAGAACCAAAAACCAAACCTCAAGTTTTATTTTTGAAGAAGGGAATTAAAGTATCTCTTTTAGCACATTTAAACTCCCACCGTTGGGAGACAAGACTCACCATCCATCTGTTGATGTGGCTAATAAGCAAATATATGCGTCTACAATTACACATTCACACATGCAAACACAATAAATTTGAGTATTTGAGTATGCTGCATTATTTCTAAGCACAGCACTCAACACAGGCTATATCCTAAACCTAGCCTTTGAGCAAAATGTCAAGGAAAAAATACATTGTAGAGAGTTTTAACCCAAAGTCTTTTTAAAGTGTGTTTTATTGAGTTGAGAATAAACATAAAAATGAAATAAATTTAATAAAGTCTAGGTTATACTGTATCTGGTTCTGCTATTACTAAGTAATGTGTGATCTTGAGGAAACATTTTCTCTCTAGGACATGATCTTGTTATTTGTAAAACAAATAAAAAAGAGTAAGATTCCTTTACAAATCTATACGTCAATGATTTATGGGTTATTTGTGCACAGTGTCTAGAGGAGGGCTGATGTGGAGCACGTGATACCATGAAATAGTGCATACGCTCTGTGTGCTTTCTCAGTCTCTTGGTTTTAAGGGGAATCAAACGTTTACTCTTTTTTATTTTAATTTTTAAGCTGGATGGTGAGGTTAGGAGGTTGCTTTCATTTGTCTAGGAAGAAGCAGTAAAAGCTGGATTCAGCCTGGGTGTCTCAGTAAGCTTCTGAGCTAGATCATAGAATGAGATTCCTGAATTTCAATTTTCAGTCTGATTAGGAGATAGAATTTTACAGCTTAAGAACTGAGGAAAAGATTTTTAATGACAGAGTCACACATGGGAAGTTATATGAATGAATTCAAATTTTTTCTTTCCTAGCCTAGTGTTTTTCTGTCATCTCAATCAAAATCATGATAAAATATGTTAATGTGAGAATTTTTTAAAAATCAATTAGTATATTATATATACATGATAAAATAATTGAAATAAAACTAAATATACAGAGATTAGATAATGTCATTAAGTAGTTTGTGCTAAAACAACATTGAAAAAGCCAAATCATCTTTTGGAGCCAGATTTAATAGTTAGGATGAGAATGCTGAAAAAGAATAAAGTAGAGCTTGTCTTAATTACTAAAAATATTTAGAAAAATACACACTTATATGAAAATCTCTTAAAAGTCTATATTCTAAAAAAAAAAAAGAAAAGAAAACACAATCTGTTGTTTGTACAACACAGGAGCTGATCAGAAATAGAAGGTACACACATGGGAACATTTACCCTTAGAAGAAAATCATCGCGTACTAGGTGGGGAACAACATCTGCTCATCTAGCTGCTGCTCATCAGTTGTGTCACCTGGGGGAGGAGGAAGAGCCTCAGGGAAAACAAGAGCAGAGATGTGGCTCAAGTCAAATTAGCAAAGAGGTTTATTTCGAATAACAAGGATTTGTGGCTTTGGAGTTTTGAATTTTGAAATTAAGGTGTTTTCCCTAA
>CAUYRT010041776.1:0-48675 GCA_963574885.1 Lepilemur ruficaudatus
GTCTGTAGTCCTAGCTACTTGGGAGGCTGAGGCAGAAGGATCGCTTCAGCCCAGGAGTTTGAGGTTGCTGTGAGCTAGGCTAATGCCACGGCACTCTAGCCCGGGCAACAAAGTGAGACTCTGTCTCAAAAAAAAAAAAAAAGAGAGCTTCTGCTTCCCATTCTAGGCCCGTCTCCCCCTCCTGGTACCCACCCCCCCCAGCCGTCCCTCTCCCACATGTATATTTGCCTCCGGCAGTTTCCCCTACACAGTGACCCACCTGCCTTGGTGGAGGGTGGACCAAGGGAAGGACCAGTCAGTCCTTCTGACTCCCTGGGATAGAGCCTCTGGCAGTGCCAACTCACTCCTGGGGCCCTAGGGGCCAGTTCAAGCCATCAGAGCTGCCTGGCTGAGCCCAAGGAATCCTTGACAGAACAGAGTGTGCCCAATCCAGGGGCAGGTGGCTGCCTCTTCTGAGTTCTCTGGGGAAAGCACATGGGCTATGCATTTGGAAAGATCTGGAATCCAGTCCTGGTTCCCCCACCCTCTGGCTATCTGACCTTGGGCAAATCAACCTTACTGAGCCTCACTTTCCTCATCTGCAAAATGGGGAGAATAATAACATCTAGGCTACCACATGCAGTTGTGCAGGTTGTTCACTGAAAAAGGCACTTGGCTGAGGGAGTTGGTGGGGGGGGTCGAGATCAAGCCTCCAGTCTGCTTGCAAAGGTGGGCACTCTGTGCAGAGATGCCACCTGGTGGCCTTGATAGCCCCTGGTGGTTTTGAGGGGGGCAGTGGGAAGACGTCCATGATCGTGCCTGCACGGTACTCACACGTAACGCAGGCTCAGAAAAGGCACGTCCCTCCCTTCTCTGGAGTTCTTAAGCTCTCTCCTCGTCTTGCTCCCCATGGCCCCCCCCACGTCTCTCCAGGGCTCAGCCTGTTGCTACTGTCCTTGCTCCTGGTTCGAGCTGGTGTCTGGGGATTCCCGAGGCCCCCCCTGAGCCTGCAGGAGCTGCGAAGGGAGTTCACAGTCAGCTTGCACCTCGCCAGGAAGCTGCTCACTGAGGTTCGGGGCCAGGCCCACCGCTTTGTGAGTCTCCCTAATGTAGCTCTGGGGGTGGCATGGGCAGAGCCCCAGTCCCCTCTAGCCCCCACTAACAGGCCTTGCCCAACAGGCTCAATCTCACCTGCCGGGAGTGAACCTGGACCTCCTGCCCCTGGGGGAGCAGCTCCCCAACGTCTCTCTGACCTTCCACGCCTGGCGCCGCCTCTCTGTGAGTGAGACCGGTGCGGTCGGGTGCGAAGCGGCCAGGCTGGGGCTGGGGCATGTGGACGTGAAGTTGAAGATTGGGCTGAAGATGGGTTTGGGGTAGTGTCTAGATGAGGTAGGATGTGTCGCTGGATATAAAAATGGAGCTGGAGTGAGGAAGTGGGGTTAGGAAGAGGGTAAGGGCGAAGCCCAGCATGGGAATGGGATAGGGTGGAGGATGGATTAGAGATATGATGGAAAGATGGGGAGAATGATGGAGTTGAGATTAGAAATGGGAATAAGGGTGGAAATGGGATGCAGTGAGCAGGAGGTAGGACAGGATGGTGGAGAAGAGGATGGGATGGGGCTCGGATGGGGAGTGCTGTGGGGGTGGCATGGATCGCTAGAGGAGAGTGGGCACGGGGCTGCAAGGAGGCTGGAAGAGGAAGTGGGTAGAGGTCGAGGACAGCGGAGATGGGGAGGGTGAGGGTACAGGAGGGGATGGGGATGGCAGTGGGGCAGAGGGCTAGAAGAGGGATGGGATGGATGGAGGTGGGCGTATGGAATGGGAATGAGAACTGGACAGGCAGGGCTTTGGGATTAATGTGGGTCATCTTGACCTGTGGGCCTTTCCTGACCTTTTCCCTCCTCTTCAATAGGACCCAGAACGACTTTGCTTCCTCTCCATGACGCTTCGGCCCTTCCATGCCCTGCTGGGGGCGCTGGGGAGCCAGGGGGGCTGGACCAGCTCCGAGAGGACGCAGCTGTGGGCCATGCAGCTGGACCTCCGGGACCTGCAGAGGCATCTCCGCTTCCAGGTAGCGTGCCCACCCTGTCCTCCACTCCCAGGGGCCAGCACGCCCAATCAAGGCTCATTGGCTACCTTTTTAAAACACTCCACTTCCCACAGGTTGGGAAGTCTAGAGGGAGATGCTTCAGATACTCTGAGTGTGCATATGTGAGTGAGTGTGTATGGTGTGAGAATGAGTGAATGTGTATGGCAGTGTGTCTGAGTGTGAGTGTGCATGTGTGTACAGCTGCACCAGGCCCTGATCTTTGTCTTCTCCTGGGGATTGGTTTTTGTTTTGTTTTGTCTTGTTTTCAGAAACAGGGTCTTGCTCTGTCACCCAGGCTGGGGTGCAGTGGCATGATCATAGCTCATTGTAGCTTCCAACTCCTGGGCTCAAATGATGGTCCCCACCTGAGCCTCCTGAGTAGCTTGGGACTACAGGCACATGCCTCCATGCCCGGCTAATTTTTTTCTTATTTTTTTGTAGAGACGGGTTTTCACTATGTTGCCCAGGCTGGTCTTGAACTCCTGGGCTCAAGCAATCCTCCCACCTTTGCCTCCCACAGTGCTGGGATGACAGGTGTGAGCCACCATACCTGGCCTGGGGGCTGGTCGTAAATGAGAGAACAGCTCTGAAGCACCCAGGACCGCATCCGGCATCAGCAAAGTTGCTTCCCTTCTCCCTGACTCTCTGACATCACCCAGATCCTCCTGAACCTTTCAAAGGGAAATAGAAATTTTCCCCTTAATAAAAGGAGAATAGAAAATGCAACCAGTATGGAAACTTAGCCATGTCACGCCCTGCCCATTTCTTGATCCTGCAACAGTCCTTAATAGCAGAGAGATATTTCCTGAACCCCAAACCCCAGGGCACTCCCGGGGGAGTCACCCAGCTCTGTGAGCATCATCTTGCTCTGTGACTTTCATTTTCTTGAACCGAAAAATCAGGTAGGACACATGAGATGATGACATCAGGGAAGATATGAAGTAGGGGCTGTCCAGGGAAATCATGACCTCATGGTCTGATGTCCCTGTGAGTTGTTGGGCACATACAAGAAACAAGGATTCAGTCAGGCTCTCAGCCAGGCTGCTCTCTGACCCGTGGGCCTCTCCTCACAGGTGCTGGCTGCAGGATTCAACCTCCCCGAGGAGGAGGAGGAGGGGAAGGGCCTTCTCCCAGGGGCCCCCGGCAGCCCCCTGCAGGTGCCGGCCCAGGTGTCCTGGCCCCAGCTGCTCTACACGTACCAGCTGCTGCACTCCTTGGAGCTTGTCTTATCTCGGGCCGTGAGGGACTTGCTGCTGCTGTCCAAGGCCGGAAACGCAGCCAAGGCCTTGGGATTCCCAACACCTGGCCCCCAGCCCTGACGGGGTGACTTCTTAGCCTCCTACCCCTCACCCTTTAGGACTTTAGGGCTGAAGTCTTGGCCAACAGGACAGCTCCAGCTCATATGCCTTAGACAAGGCAGGCCTCTACCAGCCCCCAGCCCCAGGCCCTACCCAATAACTTAAAGCCCCTCCAGTCCTTGCCAGCTATTTATTTCTTGGATATTTATTTATTGTTTAGGGAGATGATGGTTTATTTATTGTTTCGGGGCCTGGCCACCATGCTGGGTGCCTAATAAAACACTCTCACCCTCTCCCCGCCTCAGCTTTTTTTCAGGGTAGGGCCGCCTGACACCCAAAGGGTGGGATGGCCTGGAATGGAGTTGGCAGCCTCTGGCCACCCTGGACCCCTCTCTGATTCTACGGTTTTGGGGCCCCTGATCCATCCTCCCCTACACTGGCCTGTTCAGTTGGGTGGTTGCCATAGTAACCAGCAGAACTCCCAGACTGAGCTACTATTTTGGAAATTCAGGGCAGTCCCCTGGATCCCAGTGGTGCTTATGAGGTTCTCCTAACCCCCTGCCTTTGGGTTGGCATCACACCCAGAGGTTTGTTACTCCTGCACAGCTCTGAGGGGCTTGGGTGGGAGGTGGGCTGGGGAGAGGGGCCAGAGAGGGGAGGCTGCGGGCAGAACGGTCTCTTGTCCCCTCTCAGTCCTCTGTTCGGTCTCTGGACAGCTGAGATAGGCTGGGGAGGTAACCAGGGCAGGGACCCTGAAAAGTGGTTCCAGTGGGGTAGGTGGCCCACCAGCCTGCACTGGAAAATCAGATTCCTTAAGTTCAAGGTCTTCACAGATGTCTGGTTTTGTCCACTCCATGAAAGACACACTACGAAACTGAGGCTCAAAGGGTGGAAAGGATGTGTCCAGGTTGGCAAAAGGAGTGAGGGGTGAGCAGGGTCTGATTGAGCCTCTGCCTCTCACTCAGGGCTGGTCCCCAGGGCGTCGAGTCTCAGTTACTGGGGCTTTGGCTGGCCCAGGCGGGCTTGTAGTTCCTGCATCATGCCGAGGTGTGTGAGGCCAAACCTGCAGGTGGAAGACAGGAGCCAGTCCTCAGATGCCCACAGCCGCCTCCTCCATCCCAGCCCAGTCACCCTGTGCCTACCCATGTCCCGGGGGCCTTCTCCTGGCTGGCACCGGGGTCCCTTCAGGCCTCAGAGGTCTTGACTGTGGAGGTTCCTCCAGCTGTAGCAGACTCTGCTCTGGAGCTGACAGCCCCTCCTCAGGCTGGGGGCTGGGGAGCTCGTCCTGCTGCTCAGGGGCAGGGTTCCTACGGAAAGAGGGCCGGGAGCGGCGCTGCGAGGAGCTTCGTGAGAGGAGTACCCGGCTCCTCGGGACAGAGACATCCAGACGGGACCCAGGAAGCAGGGCCTGCAGGGAAGGAGGCACAGAGGATTATGGGGCTGGCTTTGAGATTCTGCCCTGCCCCACTCTGGACCCTGCCCACTGGAGCCCTCACCTCACTCCAGCTGCTGTGAGCATCCCCTTCGACATTGCCTGTGGCCTCTGTGGTCTCAGCGTCCCCGAATGGCCTAGGTGCAGCCTCTGCAGGGTCCTGGTTCACTGGCTCCTCCTGGCCCTTGATGTGCCCCAGGCCTTCTGGGTCCATCTCCTCAGCCTCTGTCTGGCCCCCAGTCACCTGGATCTCCTCCTCAAGGATCTCCTCCTCATCAAGGGGCCATCGTGCCTCTCCCTCAGGGTGGCAGTCCCCATGCTGCCCCTCACTGTCCTCCCTCTGCTCTCCTGCTTGCCACCCCCCAGCCTCTTTTTCCAAAACCATCTGCTTTCCCAGGAGCTCTTGAGCCTCCACTGTGGCTCTGGTCTCCTCTGTCCTCACTGCGTGGGAGCCCAAGTTCAAGTGATCCAGACCACAACTTCCTTCTGCCTCTGCAGACTCCCCAGCCTCTGCCTGCCCTACCCCATGTTCTCCCTCCCCGGCCTCAAACTCTGCTAAGCCACCTCTGCCAACCACCTCTTCCTCTGCTGAGCCCTCCAGGCCAAACTCCTGCCCATCTCTGCTGTGTGCCACTGCAGCCGCCTCTCTCCCTTCTGAGTCCCAGCTCCTCCCAGACTCCCCTTCCCAAGCAGCCCCTGCCCCAGCAGCCCTTCCGTCCAGACCTGCCTTATCCTCCACCATCTCTGCAGCCAAAGCACTGGTCTGTGTGTTCTCCCTTTCCCAGAGGCCCAGAGCTGCCCACTCCAGCCTCCAGCCTCTCCTAGATGTTCTGTCTGCCTCTTGTGGCCTTGTGGCCTCTACCTCCCCAGGCTTGATTTCTCTGGCATCTGACTCTCCCAGTGACTGCCTTGTCCCTGCTTCTGGCCCAGTGCTGCTATTCATCTCCTGGATCTCTGCTACTGAAGAGACCTCTGTTTCACACCCCCTTTCCTTTGCTTTCTTTCCCTCCCCACCTGCCTCCAGGACCTGTGGTAGTTCAGATGCTTGGCCTCCTCTGGCCTCTGCCTCCAGGGCCTGGACTCCTGAGACCTTCCCCTCCCCCTCTTCCCCCTCCCCCTCTTCCATCTCCCCTTCCACTTGGCCTCCTCTGGCCTCTGCCTCCAGGGCCTGGACTCCTGAGACCTCCCCCTCCCCTTCTTCCTTCTCCCTGTCCCTCTCTTCCACCTCCCCCTCCTCTTTGGCATCTGCTTCTTCCTCCTGGGTATCTCCTCTCTCCCAGTCCCTTCTCCCCTGGTTTTCCCAGGCTTCTGGGAAAGCTTGTGAGACCTCAGGCTCTACACACCCCAGGTGCCCAGGACAGTCCTCCAGGCTCCTTTGTGTCCCCTCTTTGCTCAGGGCTGGAACTGTCCAGAGCTCTTCCTTACTGCCCTGTCCTTCCTCAGGTTGCTTTGTTGGGGTCTGGGTGCCTCCCATCTGCTCGGATTCCTGGCCTTCGGTGACCTTGTGTTGGAGGCCACCCTGCTCCACTCTGGGTGCTTCTGGACTCATCTGGGCCTCCTCACTCCTCTGTTCTGTGAACTCCTCCTCAGGCCTGGCCTCTGTGGTTGCCTCCAAGTCAACATCACCTCTGGCTTCTTTGTCTGGGGACAGCTCAGTCTCTGTGGCCCAGCACCTCCCTTTCTCCTCCTGGGCCTCCTCTGCCTGTACCACATCTTCCAGACTGGCTTGCTCAGCCTCTTTCCCACGCTGATCTGCCTGGCCCTCTGAGCCCTCCACTGCCTCCTCCTCCCACTCCTGGCCTCCTGCAGCCTCCCTCCCTGCTGTCAGGCCCTCAGCTGCCTCTTCCACTGCCTCAGGGTCCAGGGCCTTGGCCTGTTTGGGGAAAAGACTCACCTCAGCCTCTCTCTTCTCACCCACCTCCTCCTCCTGGGCTCCCTTGGAGCCCTCCTCTAGGATCCAGACTCTTCCAGTAGCCTCTGGGATCCTTTCTCTGGGGACTGGCTCATATTCTGTCTCCGTGACTCCTGGGAGATAAGCCTCTTCCCTGCCCCAGGTCATCCCAGCCTCCTCTCTGCCCAAGGTTGCCCAGTCCTCAGACTCCTCCCCTGGGTTCTCTATCCCCTGTGCACTTGTGCTTTGGCAACCCCTCACCTTTACTGCCACCTCTTCTTCCCTCCCAATCTCTCTAGCCCCAGGCCTCTCAGGTTCCCCTGCACTTGCCTCCTTGACCACCTGCTCTGTCTCCTTGCTGTCCCCTGCCACCTTTTGCCTATCAGCAGCAGCCTTCCCCTCAGGCTGCCTGTGCCAGGTCCACTCTGACTCCGCCCCTCTGGCCATCCGTGGCTCTCTTGCCCTGACCTCTTCCTCCTCCTCCTGTTCCCAGGTTCTCAGTGTCTCCCCTCTGTTCACTTCCTGCTCTTCGGGCTCCTGCCTTTCCTGGGTTTGGCTGCTCCTGACTCGTCGAGCCCCAGACCCTGCCTCAGACTTCTTTCCAGACTCCAAGGGGACACTTGGCTCCTGGCACCTGGCAGCTTTGGCTGCCTCCCAGACCCCTGTGTCCTGCCTGTCTTTTTGGGACCCACGGGAGCAGGTGTCTCCCCAGCCCCAGGCTTGTTCTGCAGCTGAGCCTCCCCCTTGGCATCTTCCAGCCTCTCCAGGCCCTTCCAGCCTTCCATCCCCCTTGCTTTGGCCATCTCTAAGGCCCTCCAGGCCTTCCTGGGCTTCCTCCTCCACAGTCTTCCCTGGCCTTTCTACAGCCATCACCCCCAGTTCCTCGGCTGCCTGCGCCTCCCTCTCTACAGTGGGGACTGCATCTCCTATGAGGTAGGAGACAAAGGTGCTGAAGGAATCCTAGAAGAAGGGTGCGGGGGAGGCATTAAGGGAAGGCCCAGCCCTTGCCCTGGGGGCCCTGGGCCAGAGGAGCCAGGACAAGCAAGAGAGGTTCAGGGATCTGGGAGGAGAAGGAGAGCAGGATCTGCAGAGAAAGTGAGAGAGGGCCTAGATTGGGGGCGTGTGGATGTGTTTGTGGAGGTAGAGGGATTGAAATCCAGAAAAGATTGGGCTGGAGGGCTGTCTGATCCCAAGAAAGGAATCTCGAGCTGAGAAGTTCAAAGGGAGGAGGGAAGGTGAGGCCCAGGGGAGAGGCCCTGAGACTAGGCCCCGGGGAGCAGGGTGAAAGTCTCTGGCATCTCTTTGCCCCTCTCACCAGTGCCCCTCTCAAGGCCTGATGCAGCCCAGGGAGGTGTAGCCGGAGGAAGTCCATCCTGTCTGTCTCTGTCTGTGTGTCCAGAAAGCTGACAATGACCGTCCCCACCTACAAGCCAGTCCTCCCCGGGACCCAAGACACTTCCTCTTCCCCTGTTTCCCCTGACGCATACCCACCCCAGGCCCTGCCCACTGCCCCAATGCCCACTGCAGCCTTCACTCCTGGCTGGGCAATGGGTGGGCATCACACAGGGGACTCAGGTGCACATTTGGAGTTAAAGGGCAGGGGGAAGCCAGAAGGAAAAAAGTGGGAGCAGGAGACCTCAGAATTGGCAGTGGGGGAGGGGGCATGTAGCAACTGCAGCTCAAGTGACTCAGGTCTTGTATTCACACCTCAGCCATTTCCGTCTCCCCCAAGCCACAGCCACTCTGTGAGAGGAAGCTGGGGTTTGTGGTTCCTGTTTTGCCTGGGGATAAGCAGTAGGAGTGAGGAGGGGGCTGGTAGGAGCTCTGTCTTCTCATTTCAGTGTCATTAAGGCTTCCCCAAGGGGACAAAGGAGCTGGATTGGTGGCTGCAATGCCCATCCCCTCATCTGTGGTTAATCTTGCAACTGAGAACTTGGCTAAACTTTGTATTGTGGTTATTCCTGTTTACCACCCACCCTCCTGTGAGTTCCTTGAGGGCAGAGGCCATGTATGAAATGCTGCTGAATTTCTAGAGCCCTGCATGATAGTAGGACCCCAGTTTTTTCACTGGTTGAGTGACCTGGGAAGCACACTAGAGAGGGTATATTTTAAACAACAGTCTGAAGGCCTGGTGGTGAGAAAGAGCTAGTGGAGGTGAGCACAGCCTGTTGGAAGCCCACAGCAGACGTTAGACGTTCTCCATGAGGAGAATTCAGGATGCTGCTTTACCATCTAGAGGAAGGTAAGGGTATAACTCCTTATTTGGGACGATGTTAAATGACTTAGATCTACATTTCTTCCCCATCTCCTCTCCCCAGCCCTAGTTTAATTTCAAATTAGGGCAATTGAATCAGAATCTTAGGCCTTAGAATCATCTGCTCTAAACACCCTTGATGGAGACAGGAATCCTGCAGCAGCCTGCCCAGTGGTTCCGGGCCTGTGGTGCTCTATTTCTTATTGCCAAGGGGGTCTCTAAGGTCACCTTTAGATGTCAGTAACTTTATTTATTTTGGTACCTCGGTTTTCCCTTCTGTAAAACCAGGAATTGGACTACTTACGTGATATTTTTTGGTTCCAGGATAATTGGTGAAAGGGGACCTTTTAACGTCTTGGATACCTCCCATAGATAATTCATGAAATTCCTTCAGGTGAGTGTTATCTTTATTTTAGATTTCTAAAACAATTTGTAAGGGCAACAGGTAGGAGTAAGAATAACCTACAGCTGGCATCTTTGTTCCCAGCCAGAAACACTCCTGTTTGAAAAAAGGATTAGCCGGGTGGCCACATTTGTTTCTGGCAAGTGAGTGCTGAGGGAAAGGATCTGAAGCCGCCCGCAGCCATGACTAGTCCTGGCAGGATACCGTCACCTCCCTGGGCGCAGCTAATGTAACGTCATGTTGTTAACTTGCTGATCCCACGGCTCCAGTTTAAAGCCAGCGGTTCCAGGGTTCTCCCGGCCTCTCCCTTTCTCACGCCCCAAAGCTGAGACGGTCTAAAGTGAAGACGGAGGGAGGACCCGGAAGTAGGGAGGATCTCCGAGCACGTGATGGGGGACACGCGGATTCTGTCACGTGACCCAACAACCTGCCCGTCCTCGCTGCGGAACGCTCTGCGGCTCTTAAAGGTACAGGTAGCAGCGCCCCCTGCTATAGATGGGGCGGGGGCAGAGGCCGACGGGTGGGGTGCGGGAGGGCGTGAGATGTCTCGAGATGGAGCCTGGGGCTCGCCTCATGGATCGCGGGGCGCGAGTGCAGCAGGCAAGCCGGAGCTGGGACGGGCAATGGGGCGTTGATCCTTCTCACCTGTCGTAGACCCTCATCTATTCCATCGAAGCCGACTCTGAAGAACACTTTGTGCCTTTGGACCCTTGGGGGCCCTGAACTTGATGCCATGGGAGGGCGTGCAGGCTCGTGGCGGAGGCTTTCGGATTCCGAGGGTGAGTATTACCGCCCATCCTCACAGGAGTGACCACGTCTGGCTCGCACCCCACCTGACAGGAGTGAGACCTGGCTGGGCCCGGGAGGACACCCATGGGGCCGTCGTGCCCCTGAGAGTGCGGTGGGGGGCCATGCTCTCTTCTTGCCCTTCCAGGGGAGGAGACCGCCTCGGATCCCCAGCCCCCTCTGTTAGACCATCAGGGCGCCCATTGGAAGAACGCGGTGGGCTTCTGGTGAGTGGCTTGGAGTTCAGCAAAAGTAACAATGGGGTGGAAAGAGGGAAGTGACAGGAGGGAAAGGGGAAGAAAGAGTTAAGCCGCACGAAGGAGCTGGATGTATAGGTAGTTACTGAGTCAACAGGTTTGCCCTGAGGTGGCGCATACGTTTTCCAAACTTCACTCCTCTTCTTACCACCTTCAGGCTTGAGCCAGATCCTCATACCACGTGTAGGATTATTTCTTCACGTTTCTCCTCCAATCAATTCAGCTTTAAAAAATTTTAATGCACATATTTTTAAGAAGAAAACTTAAATCAGTATTCCAGAGGGAAAACCAGTATTTTCCTAATGCACGTTTAAATAAATGCATCACTACTAGAATGTTTTAAAAAGTCATCCATCTACCTTCTAGAATTATTCAAATACTGAGCCTTGGGGAATACTTCTAACATTAACCTAAACATTAAGGACTTGGATGGCAATTTGGGTTGGAAGTGGCTTCCCATGTGTTCTTTGGAAGAGTCACTTAACTTCTCTGAGCCTCAGTTTCTTCAACAGTAAAATGTGAAGGAAGAGTACAGTAGTACCACTTCATAGACTTGGGGAAAGGTCACTTATGAAATTGCTGGCACTGGGCCCAGTTTCCTTCCCATCACTGAGTATAACTCTGAGAGATGAGAGCAAGTGAATAAGATCCTTCACATGGATCATAAAGGGATTTGGTATGGACTTGTTTTGATCCCTGCAGCACTCTGTTAGGTAATCAGGAGAGAAATTTGTATCCCCATTTTACATGAGTAGATGGAGGCCACAAAATTAAGAAATGGCAGACTCAGGGCTTGAACAAAGTCCTCTAGGTTTCAGCCCCAGGATTTTTTTTACTGTACCACAGTGTATCAGTGGGAGAGAAATGCCTCCAGGAATTGAATCCTAGTAGGAGATCAGAGGAGACAGTGATCAAGGATAGCCTCCTGGTAGAGGTCTCCAAGGTTGGAACTGAACCCAAGTTTGTGATCTTAAAGCCTCTATCTCTGACCCCAACACTGAATAAAGGTGGGATCTGGTGACAGAGGAAAAAAAAAGAGTGAGCTGATTGGAGGGCACAGGTAAGGGGGAGGTTTGGCACAAAGACCTTGATAGATGAAAGGCCTGAAAGGAAGTTGAGGTTTGTCCTGCTCATTCCAGGCTGCTAGGTCTTTGCAACAACTTCTCTTATGTGGTGATGCTGAGTGCTGCCCATGACATCCTTAGCCATGAGAGGGTACCTGGGAACCAGAGCCACGTAAGTGACTCCCTCTCTACCACCCACCACCATGGTTAAGCCCTGTGCAAAGATGAGAGACTCATCCTGGGTTAGAGGCCCCCTTGAAAAACTAATGGAATAGAGTGGTCTAGGGGTGGGACAAGGGGGCTAAAGTTCCCAGTCTCCCAGACCCTCAAAGCAGGAAGGGCCTTTTAGGGATGAATGGGTGCTGGGTTTGCAAGCTCAAATGTTGGCTGGGTGGGACCAGAATCTATGGCAGGGTTTCTTAACCTGGGCCCTAGTGACATTTTGGGCTGGATGAGTCTTTGTTGGGGGGCTTTCCTGTGCATTGTAGGATGTTTAGCAGCATTCTTGGCTTCTACCTGGTAGATGCCAGTAGCACACCCCACGACTGCCAGTTGTGACAACCAAGAACGTCTCCAGACGTTACCAAATGTTCCCTGGGGAGGTAAAAGTGCCCTTGATTGAGAACCACTTGTCCATGGTGAGCTGGAGGGCACATGCCACTTCCAAGGGGAGCAGCTATCACCTTCCAGGTCCAACAGTGAATTTGGTCCTGGATCAGATTTTCTAGAAACCCAGATTTTTATATGAAAGCTCTTAAACGTGTTACCCAAACAAAATCTGTTTCCAGGACTATTTTGGCTTGTGGGCCATTAGTTTGTGACTTATATGGAAATACCCCTCCACTGTGCAAGCAGAGAAGGCCGGTGCTGATCTAATGCCATCCTTCAAGTTAAGGCAGATCTGGGACAGGAGCTGGGTTCTGTCTGTCCACCCTTCTGCCTCCCTGGGTGAAAGACTTTCTCCTTTCTCACCAGGTGGACCCAGGCCCAACGCCCATCCCCCTCAATGGCTCCTCTCGATTTGACTGCAACTCTGTCTCCACGGCTGTGCGTAATCATCTGTCCTCTCCTGACCCAGGCCCTCTGGATAGACCCCACCCCCTGACCTCTCAGTACCCAACTGGGACCATCATGATGAAAATAAATTGAGACCACCATTTGCTGAGCCCTTTCTATATGTGGTATATATTGGCTCCTTTAATCCACCTAGCAGTCCTGTGAGCTAGGAAGCTAGGCACTGTAATCATCCCCATTTTTCAGATGAGGAAACTGAAGCTCAGAGAATATAAATGCTAAGAACACAGCTAAAAAGCAGCAAAGCTGAGACTTGAACTGAGATCTGCCTGACTCCAGACCCTGTGTTTGTAGAAGGCCTAATTGGCTGACTCTGGCCTTCCCTTGGCCACTTTGTGGGGAGGGTTGTCCCTGGGAAGGTCTGGGCTCTCACTGTGTCCTCTTGTCCAGGCGGTGCTCCTGGCAGACATCCTTCCCACCTTTGGCATAAAGTTGCTGGCTCCTCTTGGCCTTCACCTGCTGCCCTACAGGTCTGGGTGTGGGTGGCGGGAGAAAGGGCAGGTGGGGGCTGGGACTGGGGAGGCTGGGAGGGCAAAGGAGGTGGCAAAGGAGGAGGAGGTGGGAGGGCTGGGAGCTGAAAGCGAAGGCCAACTTTCCCCTTCCTGTCCCTCCTCACCCTCAGCCCTCGGGTTCTCGTCAGTGGGCTTTGTGCTGCCGGGAGCTTCATCCTGGTTGCCTTTTCTCATTCAGTGGGGACCAGCTTGTGTGGTGAGTGTGCAGTTTTGTGTCAGGTGGGGTGCCCAGGGGAACACAGTGTTTGTGGGAAGTGGTCTCCCCAGCTTCCCCGAGGAAAGGGGTTATTTCTGTAAGCCTCAAGACGCCTGCTAGGGCTGTCACAAGCAGGAGATCAGAGGTGAGGGCAGTTTGGAGGGGCAGATGGTGGAGGAGATGGGAGGAAATGGATGGATTGGATGGAGACTGAGGTGAGCAGAGTCACCCATCCAACGTCTCAACCCAGACGTTGAGGATGAGTTCTTGCTCCCGGTCTGTTAACTGGGTGGATGGAGGTACTGTTCTCTGTGAGAGGACATGGGCATTGGTTCTGCTTCAGATCTGAACCCAGCGTGTCCAAGGGATCTGTTTTTAGCCCCTTCGGGCTTATACAGAGGAGGCTGTGGTCAAATACCATAGGGGACGCGGGTTGTCGAGGAAAGGCTAGGTATGGCCACCTCTGTGCTTATCCTCCTCCCAGGTGTAGTCTTGGCTAGCATCTCCTCAGGCCTGGGGGAGGTCACCTTCCTCTCACTCACTGCCTTCTATCCCAGGTAAGCAGCTGGAGCAAGGACTGAGGGGAGAGGCTGTCCTGCTACTGGGTTGGGTCTTCCTGAGTGTTCCTGTGTTCTCCTTCCCAGGGCCGTGATCTCCTGGTGGTCCTCGGGTACTGGGGGCGCAGGGCTGCTGGGGGCACTGTCCTACCTGGGCCTCACCCAGGCTGGCCTCTCCCCCCAGCACACCCTGCTGTCCATGCTGGGTGTTCCTGTCCTGCTGCTGGCCAGGTGAGCTGTTCTGAGCTGGGAGGTATCGAGGGTTCGCGACGCCCCCGATATAACCGGGTCCCTGGGCAGTGTGCACTGCAAGAGATGTGAGAGACAAAGACATGGGCACAAAAAGTAAGGTGAGGGGGTGCAGGGAAGATCAGGGGACCACCAGCATTCCTGTGAGCCAGGTGGCACTGACTGAAATCTAGCACCTGTTTTTATCCTCTTTTTCATGCTATAGATTACAATGATTTCACTTGAAAAGCTCGTGGGTTACAATGTGTGTAAGTTTCAAGTCTCCCCTAATAGTCACAAGATGTCTTAGCTAATTACTCTTTTATCTATAGAAGCAGGAACACATAGCTCGTTACTAAGCACAATTATGCCTTAAGGTATATACAGATAGCATCTCTGAACTCAGCAGTTGTGGCCCATTTGATTGAGGAACAAAGAGATTAGTACTTATTGGGAGAGTAGCTCCCCATTAACTGAGGCGCTCTACTGAGAAAGGGGAGGGAAGGACCTCAACCTGGTGTTTTTAAGAATTGGAACCTGGGTCCCTTCTCCCGGGCTGACATTTTGCAATATTCCTTTACAGCCGTGGGTGGCTTTTATGTCATGCCGCTCCATGGCTTTTTAGGCATGAGGCCTCTCAGTCTTTAAGGTGGAAACGCTGGAATGTCCCCTAACTAGGCAGTTAACTTCTGCCCTTATCTCCGGCTCCTGCTCAGGCAGCATTCCTTCACCTCCTGTCCTCCCGCGGCCTCAGAAATGGAGTCCCTAAACCCCAGTGATCTTATCCCCATCAGAGAGGAAGAGGGATTAAAGGAGAGAGAACTTGATCGTGATCCCAGTCTTCAAATCCCTACCACCTCGCTATGAAGGGATGAGGATTCTGGACTCTGATAGCCCTAGGTTTGAGTCCCGGAGCTGCTACATGTTAGCTGTGTGGTGTTGGACAAGTTACCTCACCTCTCTGACCCTTGGTTTCCCCATATCTCAAATAGCAGAAGTTCTCCTTGCTTTCCCATGAGGTGATGAGTGTGACGCAGTCAGTACAGTGATGTTCCCGAGATGATTGGAAATGGGACGTGGGTGGACTTACTTTGTTAGTTCTGTATGTATTTTCATGTATATGAGGAAACAATTTGAACTAGCCAATCAAACGTGGACATTCACAGATTGTTGCTTAGGACAAGGCCAGGTAGAAAAAGAAAATATTAAATATCAATTCAAAAGAAAATATTAAGTAAAAAATAGTATGTACAGGGGGAATGTGAATAAGGCAAATAACATGAAGCCAGAATATAAGTGAGTACCATTTGGGCAGTTCTGGCCTAGCACACAGTGAACGTATAATCAGTTGTAGCTGGAATGATCATTAGAATTAAGATGATGAGAAAACTGAACCGACTCTCTTGGTGTGAGCCAGCAGTCAGAACAAGGGCTCTGGGGAGAGTGGCCTGACAGTCAACGGGGGCCTTTCCAGCCCACCAGGGGCCCTTTGACCCTGTCTTCATCCTACTCCAGCTATTTCTTCCTGCTCACGTCTCCTGAGCCTCAGGACCCTGGAGGGGAAGAGGAGGCAGAGACAGCGGCTCGGCAGCCCCTAATAGGCACTGAGGCCCCAGCGTCGAAGCCAGGTAGGAGACACAGACCCTGAGAGAGGTCACTTTCTATCTCAGGGTTTTAGTCTTCTCCTCTCTACAGTGGACATAGTCAAGAAGGGAAGAGGGTGAGTGTCCTGGTTATAGGAAAAGCAGTGACATATTCAAGAAATACTCACTGAGCACTTACTATGTGCCAGGCATTCTGGTCACTGGAGGAGCAGCAAGTGCCAAGGCCCGATGGTGGATGTTCTAGAAACAGAGAAGGGCCAGTGAGGCTGGGCAGAGTGGGCAGGTGGACATCTGTTGAGCTGTGTAAGAGCTGTAAAGAGGTCTCACCTGGTTAACTCTTTTTTTTTAATTGTAGTAAAATACGCACATAACATGAAGTTTACCATTTTAACCATTTTTAAGTGTAGAATCTGGTGGCAATTAAGTCTGTTCCCACTCTTGTTTTGGCTGGTTAATTCTGGCGTACCGGCGCCCCTTTGCTGAGCCTTTCAGTGTGAAAACTTCATCCACCCTTTTCCTGTTCCCCTGCAGGATCCAGCTCAGGCCTGTCCTTTCAGGAAAGGTGGACTGTGTTCAAGGTTTGGATGGTGGCTGTGGTGTGTCCCCCCCGCCCCCCTCGTGGGTGGTACCCACCTCCTGGCCTTCCACTTCCACTTGTATCCTCTGACTCTTCTAGAGCCTGGTGCAGCACATCATTCCCTTGGTCCTGGTGTACTTTGCCGAGTATTTCATCAACCAGGGACTTGTGAGTGAGGGGTGCAGGGAGGGCCATGGAGCAATCAGGGTTGGGGCCCACATGTCCACGTCCTGGTCCTGGTTCTGGTTCATCTCCTGTGTCTGGTCTTTGCTGCAGTTCGAACTCCTCTTTTTCCGGAACACGTCCCTGAGTCACGCTCAGCAGTACCGCTGGTAGGAGGAGGGGAGTGGTGGGCTGGGAGGGCCCCTTGATGGTGTAGTGGGGCTGGGGCTGGGGCTGGGAGGGGCTGCTGTGCCCAGTAGGCACCTGGGGGCGGGGGGAGTGTGCAGGTGCCCAGAGGAGCTTCCTCCTCCTCCCTTCCCCCACCCCAGGTACCAGATGCTGTACCAGGCCGGCGTCTTTGCCTCCCGTTCCTCTCTCCACTGCTGTCGCATCCGCTACACCTGGGCTCTGGCCGTGCTGCAGGTACTGGACCCCTGCCCCTCACCCCTTCCCACTTTGGCTCCCAGCTTCCCAGGGCCTGCTGCTTCCCTCCGTCAATGGGAAGTAGTCCTTGTACACTGTCATTTATAAGCATGGGGAACCAAAGGCCAACAGGGCTCCATGTAAAATGCGTAGCCTCAGGAGCCAGGCAAACCCGGGTGCAGATTTTAGCTTCTGTGCTCAGCAGCTGTGTGACTTAGGGCACATCTTTGAACCTCTCTGAGCCTCATCTATAAATCAGGTGTGACCAACATCCATTTCTCAGGGTAGCTGTAAGAAATAGAGATGAGAAGAAGAATGAACAAGATTTTGTGTTATGTTTCAGTCAGAAGCATTGTTTAATGACTATTTGCATGTACCTCGTGCAGAGCGACAGGCTTTCAAATAATGTTTCTAACTGTAAGAAAATGCCCAGTTCTTTTATTCTGGATGGTTAATTATAATAGAATCAGTGACATTCTAGTCAGTGGATTCTTTGTCTCACAGCTGGTGAGCAAATTCAATTACCCAGGGCAAACAGTCCACAGCACAAACACCCTTTCTTAGAACAGTCTAACAAAAGGAGTTTCACATAACTAGCATTCAGCATTTCAAGGCTACAAGTCCACAGCCCCTGAAGGTAACTTAAAATAAACCTTCAACTATAACAGGAAAGTCCGTTGCCCTTAAAACTTAAGAACTCAATTCTATAACAGGATACAGAATAATTATAGACTACACTTTAATGTTATGGCAAAAGCATGTAAATATTTGCTGCCCTTTTTGCTTAGATAAGAAATACTGCCAGCCCAGGGCGTGTACCAACAAAGTCCTGGCTTGTTGTGTCAATCTGTAACTCAGGGTTCTTCTAGATGCTGCTACAACATGCAGCTTATGGTTTTAGCTGTACTTTTTTTTTTTTTTTTTTGAGACAGAGTCTCGCTCTGTTGCCCGGGCTAGAGTGCCGTGGCATCAGCATAGCTCACAGCAACCTCAAACTCTCGGGTATAAGCGATCTTCCTGTCTTATCCTTTCAAGTAGTTGGGACTGTAGGCACTCAACACCATGCCCTGCTAATTTTTAGTTGCCTGGCTGATTTTTTCTATTTTTAGTAGAGACAGGGTCTCACTGTTGCTTAGGCTGGTCTTAAACTCCTGACCTCAAGTGATCCTCCCATCTCAGCCTCCCAGAGTGCTAGGATTACAGGCGTGAACCTCTGTGCCCGGCCAAGCTGTAATTTTTTGTTTAAATTATGAGTACATAAGAGTTGTATATGTTTATAGGGTACATGTGATGTTTTGATACAGGTATACAATGTGAATTGATCAAATCAGGGTAATTGGGGTATCACTGCCTGAAGCATTTATTGTTTGTGTTAGGAACATTCCAATTCTACTCTTTTAGTTATTTTATTTTTTATTTTTATTTTTTTTTGAGACAGAGTCTCACTCTGTTGCCCAGGCTAGAGTGCCATGGTGTCAGCCTAGCTCACAGCAACCTCAAACTCCTGGGCTTGAGTGATCTTCCTGCCTCAGCCTCCCAAGTAGCTGGGACTATAGGCATACACCACCATGCCCAGCTAATTTTTTCTATATATTTTTAGTTGTCCAGCTAATTTCTTTCTATCTATTTTAGTAGACACAGGGTCTTGCTCTTGCTCAGGCTGGTCTTAAACTCCTGAGCTCAAACGATCTGCCCACCTTGGCCTCCCAAAGTGCTAGGATTACAGGTGTGAGCCACCGCACCTGGCCTATTTTAGTTATTTTAAAGTATACCATAACTTATTGTTGAGTATAGTCTTCACCGTAATTTTAACCAAGGCTGTTTTGTACAGTTAGGGCTTATATCATTTATTTCTATTACAGAAAACAGCTAGCCTAATGCTGCAGATGAAAGTGTTTGGAGTGTTTCAGTGGTTACATTAGTGTTAACCAGGATGTGTTCTTTTTAGTGCACATTTCTGAGCCTACCTCAGACACACTGAACTAGGGCCTCGAGGGCTGTGGTCCCCAACTGTACTGGCCCATGGCCTGTTAGGAAACATGCCATGTATCACCGCCTGAACTCTGCCCCACCTCCCTGCCATCCACGACACCGGGACATCCCACCCCCCACCCTTGGTCTATGGAAACATTGTCTTCCATGAAACTGGTCCTTGGTGCCAAAAGGTTAGGGACCACTGCTCTGGCGGAAGTCTCCGTGGTGCATTTGTAACAAGATCCTAGGTGATTGTTATGTACATAAGGAGTGAACTGCCAGGAGGTGCTGGTTTAATGATTACTTGCATGTGCCTCATGCAGAGCTTTCAAATCACGTTTCTAACTGTAAGAAAATGCACAGTTCTTTTATTCCAGATGGTGGGAGCCTCCTGAGGGACTGGGACACAGAGAGGAACCTGCCCCCTCGGGTGGGGGGCCAAGGATGCTTCCTAAAAGAGATGGGAATATCTAAACCAGGGTTTCTCAACTTTGGCACTCTTGACATTTGGGGTCTGATAATTCTTTGTCGTGGGGGCTGTCCTGTGCATTATAGGGTGTTTAGCGGCTATCCCTAATCTCTACCCGATAGATGTCAGTAGCACCCCTCCAACCCTGTGTTGTGACAACCAAGAATGCCTCTAGATGTTGCTATATATCCCTTGGGCAGCAAAACGGTCCCTGTTTGAGAACCACTGGTCTCACTATCGTAAAATGGGGCAGGGGGAGGGCATTCTGTTCAAGGAGCCCTTGGGAGGAAGAAATAAGATCCCAGGAGTGGGAATGACCTTGATCCAGGTTGAGCTATGAACAGTGACTGGGAGATCCCAAGGGAGGGAAGGTGGAACACAATGGGGGGGGCGGGGTAGGAATGATGGGAGCAAAGGTGTAGAGGGGGAGGAGGCCTGTGAAGTGCAGGGTGCTGAGGATGGGGTGGGAAGGCCACCCAGATTCCAGGGTGTGGTGGGCCAGGCTGGGTGTTGGGATCTCCAGGCCTGTCTGCCCTCTCCTCCACTAGTATCTCCTAGGCTCAGCCCTCCCCTCTGCCTGTGCCCACAGTGCCTCAACCTGGCCATCCTGCTGGCGGACATGTGGTTCAGCTTTCTGCCGAGCATCTACCTCGTTTTCCTGATCATTCTCTATGAGGGGCTCCTGGGGGGTGCAGCCTATGTGAACACCTTCCACAACATTGCCCTGGAGGTCAGTACCCGCCAGGCAAGGGCTATGGATGGCCTCTCTGGGGAGGACCAGGGCAGGGAGCTCTAAGACTGAAGCCTCACTCCTGTTCTCTGCCTTCCCAGACCAGTAATGAGCACCGGGAATTTGCCATGGCAGCAGCCTGTATCTCCGACACCTTGGGGATCTCGCTGTCGGGGCTCCTGGCCTTGCCTCTGCATGACTTCCTCTGCCATCTCTCCTGACACTCAGGCTCCTCAGGATGCAGGACATGCTGACCTGTGGGCAGGTCAGACACCCAGGCCTACCCATAGCCCATCCATAAGCTCCGGTCCTGGCCTTACCTGCAGGCTGGGTGTGGGGCAGTGCTAAGGCCTTATTCCAGTGAGCAGGGGCAGCTGTTGTCTCCCATTCCCAAGCTGGTCTCGGGGAGTTTCTTCTTGGCATCATGCCCTCTGAATAAATTACTATTTTATCTGTTGACTTTTTGTGCCATTTTTCTTTCTGAAAAAAATTTTCTTGCATTATAAAAGTAATAGTTCCTTCCTCAGGGTTTTGTAAAAAAAAGGAAAGATAAAAAGTATAAAAATTTTTTTGTAAATAAATTTATATATAAAAAAAGTAATAGAAGCCTGCTTTGGAATATATACATACAGGGGAGCATAAAGAAAACATTTTAGGACCTGGCGTGGTGGCTCATGCCTGTAATCCTAGCACTCTGGGAGGGCTAGGTGGGGGATCACTTGAGGTCAGGAGTTTGAGAGCAGCCTGAGCAGGAGCAAGACCCCGTCTCTACTAAAAATAGAAAAATTAGCCAGACGCAGTGGCTCATGCCTATAGTCCCAGCTACTTGGGAGGCTGAGGCAGAAGGATCACTTGAGCCCAGGAATTGGAGGTTGCTGTGAGCTATGATGACAACGCTGCACTCTAGCTGGTGCAACAGAGTGCACCAGAAAAAAAAAATTAGCAGATTTCTGCCCAGTCTTGAGGCTTTATTAATTAATTAATTCATTTATTCATTGGGACAATCTATATAAATTTTTTCCCAACAGGAAGTTTTCAGACAGACGTTGAAAGAATTGCGCGGTGAATACTCCTGTGTCTGCCTCACCTGGGTTCTATGTTAACATCTTGCTAGTCATACTGCCACCCCTCATCCAAATCTGTCCATTCATTAGTCCATCACACTCTTGTGATGCTTTTTAAAGCAAGAGGCCGACTTCAGTGTACACTTCCCTGTATGTGTCATTAACTAGAGTCCAGTATTTTTTTATAGTCCTTTTTTAAGGTATAATTTATATAATGGTAAAATGTACAAATTGTTATGTATTTTTACAATAACTGAAGCTGGCTTAGCAGTGTTTCTCATACTTCATTGTTATCATCTCTACCATATTTGCCACATCTGTACATAAAAGTACTTTGATTTACTTCATATTTTTCATTAAGGCAGCTAACTTTTTTTTTTTTTTTGGAGACAGAGTCTTACTCTGTTGCCCTGCCTAGAGTGCAGTGGCATCAACCTAGCTCACAGCAACCTCAAACTCCTGGGCTCAAGTGATCCTTCTGCCTCAGCCTCCCAAGTAGCTGGGACTACAGGCACGTATCACCATGCCTGGCTAATTTTTTCTATATATTTTTAGTTGTCCAGCTAATTTCTTTCTATGTTTAGTAGAGATGGGGTCTCGCTCTTGCTCAGGCTGGTCTCGAACTCCTGAGCTCAAACGATCCACCTGCCTCGGCCTCCCAGAGTGCTAGGAGTACAGACGTGAGCCACCGCGCCTGGCTGATATAATCGTTTTTAATTTTCTTAAGTAAGTGAGTGAAAAAGCATTCGACCTTGATTATTTTTAAAATTATTTTTTAAAGCTTTGTTGACATATACTTTGCATACCATACAATTGGTTTTTAGTATAATAATCAAAGACAGGTGTGACCATCACCACAATTTTAGAACACCTCCTTCACCTCAAGGAGAAATCCTGTACCCTGCATACCCTGTAACTCCCAGTTCACTGTTCTTTCAGTCACTTACAGCCCTGAGAAACCACAGTCTACCGGACCTTGAACTTTGCCGGCAATACCCAACTGTCCCCAAGGGCCAATGTCAGCCCTTTTGCTTGGGACAGCGAAGTGTCCTGTTCAGGCACTTCAACTTGGCCAGCAATACCTGACCGTTCCAAAGGGGCCAATTTCAGCCTTTTTGTGTGGGGAGCCCAAGTGACCTATTTCAGCCCAATAACTTGGCCTGAAATAGCTGACCATCGCCCAAGGGGCCAATTTAAGCTGTTTTGCGTGTGGTGGCCAAGTGACCAATTTCAGCCTTTTAATTTGGCCAGAAATATCCGATCATCCTCAAAGGGCCAATTTCAGCCATTCTGAGTGGGGTAGCCAATGGTCCTATCCGGCCCTATAACTTTGCTGGCAATACCTGACCACCAACAATTGGGCAATTTCAGCCCATTTGATTGGAGTGGCCAAGTGTCCTGTCCTGGCATTTTAAGTTGCTGACAATACACGACTTTTTTTTTTTTTTTTTTTGAGGCAGAGTCTCGCTCTGTTGCCCGGGCTAGAGTGCCGTGGCATCAGCCTAGCTCACAGCAACCTCAAACTCCTGGGCTTAAGCGATCCTTCTGCCTCAGCCTCCCAAGTATCTAGGACTACAAGCACGCACCACCATACCTGGCTAATTTTTTAAATATATTTTTAGTTGGCCAATTAATTTCTTTCTATTTTTAGTAGAGACAGAGTCTCCCTCTTGCTCAGGCTGGTTTCGAACTCCTGACTTTGAGCGATCCTCTTGCCTTGGCCTCCCAGAGTGCTAGGATTACAGGTGTGAGCCACCACGCCTGGCCCACGACTTTTTCCAAGGGACTAATTTCAGCCCTTTTGTGTGGGGTGCCAAGGGGCCTACTGCCACTCTTTAACTTGGCCAGTAATACCCGACAGTCTCCTTAGGGGCCAATTGCAGCCCTTTTGCTTGCGGTGGCCAAGGGACATATTACGGCCATTTAACATGTCTGGCAACACACATTCATCCCCTAGTGGGATGCTTGAGGTGATGGATACCCCAATTATCCTGATTTGTTTATTACACATGGTATGCCTGTATCAAAATATCACATGTACCCTGTAAAGATATACAACTATTATGCACCCATAATAATAAAAAATAAAAAATAGAGGGTGCTAGATCTTTATATTCAGGCATGGAAAGGTGTCCAGGATACACTGCTACATAGTTTCTGTTTATAAGCTGATTGCAGAACAATAAAAGGTACAAATAATAAGATCCCATTGATGTAAAAAATTTTTCAATAAATATTTCTTGGTCACCTATCATGTGCAAGAAGTCACTAGGCTGAACCATGGGGGGAAAACAGTGAATAAAACACACATATTAGTGGGAAACTCAAATAAAAAATAAAACAAATACACATAAAACTATCAATGGCGTGAAGAAAAACATAAAGGGTTCCAAAGTGGCATCCTGTTTTAGTTAGGCTGACGGGGTCGGTCGGGCGCGGTGAGATCCCGGAGCGTCCAGGGGTGGGAGAGCGGCTGGGAGGCCCGTCCCGGGCGCATGGTGTGCGGGAGCAGCCCGCCCCTCTGGCCGTGCGGACCTTTGGCCTTGGGCCGCGAACGCCAGGCCCCGGATTAGCGCTGGCGCTGGTGGGTGGGGCTGGGCCGGGAGGGACGCGTAGCAGCACGGGCTCTTGAGGCGTCCGGGAGAGCTTTTTTTTGCTGTCTACGGCCACATCACCCTGAACGCGCCCGGTCTCGTCTGATCTCGGAAGCTAAGCAGGGTCGGGCCTGGTTAGTACTTGGATGGGAGACCGCCTGGGAATACCGGGTGTTGTAGGCTTTTTGCATCTTTTTCAGTCACTGGCCTGGGGGTGGGGGGCCCCTCCTCCTTCCGCCCTCGCCCTCCAAGCCCGCACGTTGAGGGTGCTTTGGCCATAGAGGGTGATGGGCATCCACAGACGCCTCAAGAGGACAGGCTGCTGCGCGTCCCGGCCCAGTCCCTTACCCCCCCATCCCCGGCGCGCACCGCAGGGAATCCTCTACCCGACCACCCATTGGCCCCCCCTCCCCCGCTCTAGCACTTCGATAGACCACCTGTCCTTATGGGGGCAGGAGGAGACTGAGGGCGTGCCGGCGACGCGAGCTCCAGCGCGCGCGCGCGTGCACACACACAGACACCCAGCCAAACACACGAACACACCGTCACCTTCCCACACCCCAACGAGCAAACCCACAGGCACGCAGGCAGAGACAGATTTCCAAAGATGGGGTCAGAGAGCCGGAGCCAGAGAGTCAGCAAGAGAGGGCCCCTTCCCCCACGCGAGGACATGGTGTGGAGGGGGTTTGGGGCTGGACCAGGATAAGGAGGCAGGGCCGTCGGGCTGGCCCTTCACCTGGAGGTCCTGAAGACGTGCAGCCCCTTGTCTGGGGAGGCATGTTCTGCCCTGATTCCTGTCGGGCCTGCAGGCAGCAGCACCCACGGGCCCCAGAGCTGGCTTTCCTGTTGCTTGGTGGAGTGGGGGTTGGGATCGGTGGGGTGGTTGGTGGAAGGATTGGTTTGTGTGTGTGTCTTACATGGGTTCCTTGCGTGGTTCTTGTGTGTTCTGCCGTCCCGTCTCTGGGTCTCTGCTTGGGTGGGTCCATGTCTGTCTCCTTTCTTTTGCTCTTTTTCCACGTCTACTCCTTCCTTCCTTTTTGCCCTCCTGTTTTATCCCTTTTTTCTTCCTCCTCCTCTCCTGACTCCCACTCCTCTCCCTGCTTTCTCCCCATCCTACTCTGTTAGTGTCTAGTTTACACTAAGTCTCCTCTTGTAGGGATGACCAAGGTGTTCTTTTTTTCTGGGTTTCCTGACCTCTACACTCCCACCACGAGCAGCCTGTGCATCCACAGCCAGAGGCTTGTGGTCATGTTTAAGTTGTCCACGCCACTCCTGCTGGATCCTTATAGCAGATCTCTTGCTCTTCAGAACAAAACCTAAAGCTCTTCTTGTTGAACTGCCCTTAGGTTAGTGAGGAACATACAAAGCAACCACTGGCCCAGCCAACCAGTGCCTGAAGTTCACAGTAAAGTTCTCGTTAGCAGAATGTTCTAGCATTAGACCTGAACTGTTTACTTTTGGAGACCCACAGCTAAATGCACCAGTGGGGGCTTATATGGAAAGAGGTGGGTCTGGTCCAACCTTCTACTGCCAAGCCTCATTCCCCACCTCTGTCCTGTGTGCTCCTATCACCATGGCTTCCTTCTGCCTAGAATGCCTACTCTCTATTTCCCGTGGTCAAACCTGTGCAAATGGCCCTGGTAGATTCACCCCCTTACAGAAGCTTTTGGATACCTCCAGCAACAAGTGAGCATATGTGGTACTGTTTGTGTCCTTCCTTTGATCCTGTGAACAGTTGACTGTTTTATAGTGAGTTAGATCCCTGTCTCATCTTCCCCCAAGGAATGTTTTATACATCTCAGGAAACCAACTAGAGCTTGGCCTGGTGTCTGGCATGTCGGCTTCCCAGAGAGGAAACAGCAAGTGCAAAGTTATGGAAGTGTGACAGTAACTGGCAAAAAGAACAATTCGATGTGTGTAGTGGAAAGTATAAGGTGTGGGGGGTGGGGACAACGAAAAGGCCTGCAGAGGGACCAGGTCATGGACAGTCCCCAAAGCTAACAGAAGAACTGGGAATTGCACTCAAGAGTTTGAGAGCCTGGGGTGGATTTCAGGGAGATCAACAGTGATTGATCACGCATTAGGCTGTTAATTATAAAGAAACTCAACACTGGAGAACAAAGGGGGAAGGACAAGATTCCCACCCTATCCCCAGTTCTTCTCTTGCTTCCCTGGTCCTGTTCTCTTGGGGCAAAGGTGAATCTTATCTTACTGGCCTGACTCCAGGACCATCCCTGGCCATGATTACTACTGGACAGGGGCACTGCATGGTAAAGACTGTGTATACGATGTGGCTGGGCCATGCACCACGTGGCCAGGGGCCTTCCTGGACATTCCGTAGCCTTCTTAGGAACCCACACAGAAGTTCCCTGATAGATTTCTGAAAGTGCAAATTTACTGCCTAAAATGAAAATACTTGGTACCTGGGAATCTGGAACTTGACTTATGAAAGCCACCTTTCCCATCACCTCGTCCATCTCTCCAGCTGCTAGAAATCCTCCCTCAGGACCCAGGGATGTTTTGTTCCCCGCTGTGAGTGCCCCTAGGACCCTCGGGTTGGCTGAACATTAATGGTATGAATGATTAATGGTATGAACAGCTCATACCTTGGTCTCTCAGAGGGACTTCTCCGTGCCACTGTATAAAAAGGAGAAAACATCACAGTGGAAAGGCCCAACTTCTGCACTCAGCAGCACAAGTAAGGGAACCCACACCAGTTCTCTGACTGACACGATCTGGTTCACGGGACTTCGTTATCCTATTGTGGACCTCTCGGCCATAATGAACACAGGCCCACAGGACCTAAATTTCCCATTAGTCCTTTTGAAAATGTTAGGGAAGTTTGTGTGGAAAGGTGATATAATACAATACAGTTTCTACATTTGTGTCCTGCAAAAATGGCTCAGAACCTTATCCTCTTTCTGGGGGCGGAGGTGTGTGGCAGTTTTTAATTGTGCCTTTATTCACTTTAGATCATTAAAAATGTACTTGTTTTAAAGATCCTATAAATAAAGTGACCATCACTAACATGGGATATAGGTCACCCCCCCAACCGCCAGCATGTTATTTGTTTTCTTAAAAAGCAGTATTTCTCATAGGAATTTTATTCATCCACACAGTAGTTACAAGAATGTCAGATATAATGACATGCATAATCTAAATAAGACAGACTGGTTAAGAATTTATGTAATGTAAAAATATATTAATATGTATTAAAAGTCAGCCACATAGACAGATGCATGCAGTGGGGAGAGCAGGTGATGGGAACGCCTTTAATGATTAGTCAAGGGCATAGATTCAGGAATCTTGTTTTTCTCCTCCATTACAGTAAACGACTTTCACTAGCAGACGCAGGTACTCCATACACGTCCAAATACACAAGGGTGAGTTGGGACCTGCTGCATGCAGTCTGAAGTGGTATAACTGCGATCTTTCTGTGATATTCCTAAGAAAATAGAGAATAGTGAACCTCACGTAGGCAGTAGGAAGCACTGATCATTTACTATAGGTGGATTGGAAGACTTGACATTAGTATTTGTAAAGATCATATTTGTTATGTTTTCTCCACAAGTGACATGCACTTAGAGTGGGAGAATTCTGATGGCTGTTTGACCTAACAGTAATAACTGAACTATTCTTAAAAATGTGAGAACCTTTTAATAACATGTTTTAGTGACACACTTAACATTAAAAAAATAAAAATAAAGGCTGGCCAGGTGTGGTGGCTCATGCCTGTAATCCTAGCACTCTGGGAGGCCCAGGTGGCAGGATCACTTGAGGTCAGGAGTTCAAGACCAGCCTGAGCAAGAGCCAGATGCTATCTCTACAAAGAATAGAAAACATTAGCAGGGCGTGGTGGTGCTAGTCCATCTACTCAGGAGGCTGAGGAAAGAGGATTGCTTGAGCCAGGGAGTACCATAAAAAAAGGATCATCTATAGCTAAAGGTACAAGGAGTGCATCTGAATTTTAATGCTTTCAGCTTTCCTATGCAGTGGTTTTTACCACTGTCCTAAAAAAATGACGACAGCACAACTGCTTGTTTATTTACCAACACAGGTACTAGTTTGCACTCTTAGATCAAAGAAAATCCAAAAGAGAAGAAATGTTGCTCTTTTTCTCTGGGTCCTGTTAAGAAACTAGACAAAAAAGTATAAATTATTCAAGATTCCTATTGAGTGATGGTGATTTTCTGTGTGCAACTATCTAGAGAGCGTGGACTTGTGTAGTATACTTCCGCTAGGAGTCAGGAACCTCGAGCAGCAATTCACTGTCAGTTTCCTACTCACCCCCTTTTACCCTGTGTTTGTGCCAACTGTATGGCCCATGCGTTTTGGAGGGTCATGCTTGATAACTTATGCTTAACGATCCTCTGAGGGAGATTTCTCCAGTTAAGTAGAAACCCTTCTATAAAAAGGTGGCAGGTTCTGTGAACCTAAAGAGAAGACTGAATGTCTCTCTGAACACCTTTAAATTACTGCGCCAATTGCCAGTTCCTCTGGGGTGGGGGTAAGGTGCATTACAATAACTTGAAGGTCTATTTGTTGGCAACTTGGAATGCACAGTGTTTCATTTTTAAACTTCTAAGGTTTGAAAACAAGATGGCCTAGGTTATATAGCATAGTTTTCTGAAGCTGAATGTGCTCATTGGGAGTGCAGTTTTTCACTTGAAATAAAAAATAACTTCCTAAAACTCCTAAGTGGGAACACTGCTGGGTTGTTTGTTTTGTTTTTTAGTTTTGTTTTGTTTTTATTTATTTATTTATTTTGGAGGCAAGGTCTGGCCCTGTTGCCTGGGCTGGAATGCTGTGGCATCAGCATAGCTTGCTGCAACTTCATACTCCTGGGCTGAAGCGATCCTCCTGCCTCAGCCTCCCAAGTAGCTGGGACTACAGGCGTTTGCCACCATGCCCAGGTGATTTTTCTGTTTTTTTGTAGAGATGGGAGTCTCGCTCTAGCTCAGACTGGTCTTGAACTGGCCTCAAACAAACCTCCTGCCTTGGCCTCCCACAGTGGTAGGATTACATTCAAGAGCCACTGCCCCAACTCAACACTGCTGGGTTTTTTTTTTTTTTTTTTTGAGACAGACTCTCACCCTGTTGCCCAGGCTAGAGTGCTGTGGTGTCAGCCTAGCTCACAGCAACCTCAAACTCCTGGGCTCAAGCGATCCTTCTGCCTCAGCCTCTCGAGTAGCTGGGACTACAGGCATGCACCACCATGCCTGGCTAATTTTTTATATGTATTTTTTTAGTTGTCCAGCTAATTTCTTGCTATTTTTTCAGTAGAGACGGGGTCCCGCTCTTGCTCAGGCTGGGAATACTGATGTTTTGATGATCTGTGATTAGATGAACCAATCAATCTCGGTTGGTAACCCCTCCCTTTTTTTTTTTTTTTTGGTAAGGGTTTAAAAAATTCTAGAATAGATGTATTTATCTAGTTTTACACTGATAATTTCATTCTAAATGTCTCCTGAGAGGCATACGCCATGCACAGGATATACCATACACATCTTCATCCTTCTCACTTTTACACACCTCTGCAATCGGCGTGGAGAAGCTCACCAATGCTGTGTCCGTTCACCAACAGCAAGAAGATCTAGCAGAAATATACAGGACTCTCTAATGAACAGCAACAGCATGCACTTTTTTCTCAAGTGCATGTGAGACATTCTCTAAGACAGACCATATGTCAGACCACAATTTCAGTCTCAACAAATTCTAAGAGACAGATATCATACTAAGTATCTTCTCTGACCACAACTGAATGAAGTTAGAAATCAGTAACAGAAGTAAAACTGGCAAAGTCACAAATTTTTGGAAATTAACACATTCTGCTATGGGCTGAATGCCCCCCCAGATTCATATGTTGAAACCTAATTACCAGTGTGATAGTATTAAGAGATGGGTGATTAAGTCATGAGGACAGAGCCCTCAATGGTTAGGATTAAAGCCCTTATAAAAGAACCTAAGGGGCTGGGTGCGGTGGCTCACGCCTGTAATCCCAGCACTCTGGGAGGCCGAGGTGGGAGGATCGCTCAAGGTCAAGAGTTCGAAACCAGCCTGGGCAAGAGCGAGACCCTGTCTCTACTAAAAATAGAAAGAAATTAATTGGCCAACTAAACGTATATATAGAAAAAATTAGCCGGGCATGGTGCGTGGCGTGTGCCTGTAGTCCCAGCTACTCGGGAGGCTGAGGCAGGAGGATCCCTTGAGCCTAGGAGTTTGAGGTTGCTGTGCGCTGGGCTGATGCCACAGCACTCTAGCCCAGGCAACAGAGTGAGACTCTGTCTAAAAAAAAAAAAAAAAAAAAAGAAATGAAATTGGGGACATTGCTATCAGTCCTACAGAAATAAAAAGGATTATAAGATAGCACTATTAACAACTGTACACCAACAAATTGGGTAACTTAGATGAAAAGGACTAATTCCTAGGAACACAAATCCTACCAAGACTGAATCAGGAAGAAATAGAAAATTTGAATAGACCCATAACTAGTGAAGAGATTGGATTAGTAAATCAAAAATCTCCTAACAAAGAAAAGCCTTGGACTTGGTGGCTTCACTGGTGAATTCTATGAAATATTTAGAGAAGAACTAATACAAATCTTTCTTAAGCCCTTCCAAAAAATTGGAAAGGTGGGAGAACTCCCTAACTCATCCTATGAGACCACCATTGCCCTGACACCAAAGCCAGACATAGACTTTATAAGAAAAGAAAACTGTAGACTAGTATCCCATATGAACATCGATGTAAAAATCCTCAACATATCCTTGGCCTGTGGGGTGAAATTTACCATAGAAAAAGACAGCCATGGGACTGTAAACTAGTTCAATCTCTGTAGAAAGCAATATGGAGATACCTTAAAGCGATACAAGTAGATCTACTATTTGATCCAGCAGTCCCATCACTGGGCATCTACCCAAAAGAACAAAAGACACTCTATAAAAAAGACACTTGCACTCGAATGTTTATAGAAGCACAATTCACAATTGCAAAGATGTGGAAACAACCCAAGTGCCCATCAATACATGAGTGGATTAATAAAATGTGGTATATGTATACCATGGAGTACTCTTCAGCTATAAGAAAGAACAGTGATATAGCACCTCTTGTATTTTCCTGGATGGAGCTGAAACCCATTCTACTAAGTGAAGTATCCCAAGAATGGAAAAATAAGCACCACATATACTCACCAGCAAATTGGTTTCACTGATCAACACCTAAGTGGACATATAGGAATAACATTTATCAGGCGTTGGGCAGATGGGAGGGGTGGAGGGGATGGGTATATACATACATAATGAGTGCGGTGCGCACTGTCTGGGGGATGGACACGCTTGATGCTCTGACTCCAGGGGGGAAAGAGAGGAAGGCAACACACGTAACCTAAACATTTGTACCCCCATAATATGCTGAAATAAAAAAAAAAGAAAAGGAAAGCCAAGTGGAAGCTTGAAACTATAGGTCAAAAAAGTGAATAAGACACAGTGCTGCATCAAGGGAATGGCAGAGATTAGTGCCACCCTAAAGGGCCTAAAGAATGCAGGGGTAGTGTCCCCGTCATATTTCTGTTTAAATAAGCAGTCTGGTCCCCTTAGGATCTGGCTGTTCTTGGTGGATGACTAGACCAGAGGTCTGCAGCTACTGATTCTGGGCCCAAAATGGCCAGCAGCCTGTTCATGTGTATGGCTTTAATTTTTATAAAGCGTTGAGAAAAATCAAAAGAATAATAATATTTTAGAACATGTGAACATTGTATGAAATCCAAATTTCAATGTTTATGAATAAAGTTTTGTGGGGCCACAGTGGTACTCATTCATTTATGTACCTTTTTACTGCTTTGGTGGCCCACGGGGCAGTGTTGAATAGTCTGGACAGGGACCTTCTGCAGTGTTGTCATTACTTCCTCCTGCTGTTGGGCACATCACCAATCACAGTGAGGCATTATTACGCCACAGTGTTTCAGGTGCCATGCTTTTTGCCATGCTGTGACATTTCATTTATTTATTTTATCACACTATAGCTGTGCTAAGAGAATGTGACGTACATACACATAACCAGACTACTACGCACTCATTGAAATACTCTCAATTCATGGGAAAGCAATAATCAGGAAAATTAGAAAATTTAAGCAGGTTCTTACAATTGAGTTTCAGGAAAAAAAAGTAAAAAAAAAATTTAAGCAGGAATATCTCAACATAGCTGAATTTCTTCATAAAAATATAGATTGGAAATGTAGCTGCAACCACAGTAAGTTTCCAAGCGGTTAATTTGTTCACCAAGTTAAGACGGCCATTTGCCAATGGCAAATAAACAAATAATGTTTGATTGCAGGGATCAAAGAAATATATTGAGGGAATATAAGCTTTTTGAAGAATATTAGCTTTTCTGCTTGATGAGATGAGAAACATTGGGAGCAACCTCCACAGGCAACTAAAACAAAACAGAACAAGAAGCCAAATTGTCCAGCAGAGGGCACCATTACCCCACGGAGCCCAAACCCTGGCTACAGGAACTGGAGTTCATTGCCGAGATTTATTAACCAGCACCGCTGTGCCAGGCTGTTGTGGCGCTTTTCCCATGTTGGCTTGTTTAATTTACACGAAAACCCTTCAGGATAGGTACTATTTTTGTCCTCATTTTACAAATGAGAAAGCTGAAGCTCAGAATGGTTAAGTGACTTTTACAAGGTTCACATAAGCGATTAAGTCCAAGCCTTTTGACTCCAGGACCTGTTTTTATTTAAGTAAATGATTATAAAATGCTTGCTAGGTGCCAGGCATGGTCTAAGCCCTTCCCGTGTTTTAACTCCTTTAATCCTTACACAAATCCCAGCATTCAGGTACTATGATTACACGCCCATTTTACTGATGAGGAAACTTAAGGTATGAAGAGGTGAAGATGATTCCGCTGGTCAGTGGTGAACCAGGATTGAACTCCCACTGTTAGGCTCCAGTACACAACACCCTGCCACAGGCCTGGCCTCTGCCCTCTGCTGATGGAGCTCATCATCGTGATAGGTCAGGGCTTCTTGATGTGGGGGTCAGTGTCACTCAAGAAACTCCAATTGCAAATTTTGGGGCCTCTACTTCAGACTTCCTGAATCAGAAACTCTGTGGGCAAAGCCCAGTGATCTGGTGATTCTAAGGAATGTTAAGGTTGGAAAACCAGAGTTACATATTCCCACTGCCAGCCACTCCGCGGCCGTGTCCTGGCACACCAGTGAACATGTAACGCGTGGCTGTGACTCTATGTATTGAGTTGAGAATGCTCACGAGCACACGCATGAGCACATGCACGTTATGGGTTGTTTGAGACGAATGTGTTTGTGTTGGATCCAGCTCTTGGCTTGCTTTTACTTGGCTGGGAGTAAGTTTTCTGGAATGGGGTCCTTGGCTGCCTATGTACGACACTAATAACCTTTCTTGTTCCTGCCTCATGTCTGTGTAGTACTTCATTTGTTAGAAAGCATTTTTTTCTTCATCACATCATTTATCATCATACACAAAAAATGATGATTTTCAACCCAGTGCCAGAGCTTGTGCTTCTATCTAAGGAGCCCTGTGACTTTCTCTGAGCTAGCACTTTCCAAAAAGGAGATGCTGGCCAGATTTCTGCTGCAGGCTAGGGAAAGGCCCTGGCTGCTCTGCACAGCCAGGACTAGGGTGGGAGTGGTGAGGCTCCTACTACTCTGGTTCTGGCTGGGTCATGTATGCAGGCATAGAGATGGGTTGCCAGCTCCTCGGTAAATCCCTCTCTGGGCTTCTGAATAACTCAGCTGTCTTGGGTGAGGAGATAAAAAAGTGGAGCTGGATTCAGAGCTTGAGGAAACAGAAAATGTGAGACTGTCTTTTTTCGTTGTTGTTGTTTTTTGTTTTGTTTTGTTTTGTTTTATACAAGGTCTTTCTATGTTGCTCAGGCTGGCTTCAAACTCCTGGGCTCTGCTAGGTGCGGTGACTCTTGCCTATAATCCCAGCACTTGGGGAGGCCAAGTTGGGAAAATGGCTTGAACCCATGAGTTCAAGGCTACCTACAGTGAGCTATGATAGTGCCACTGCACCCCAGCCTACAGAGCAAGACCCTGTCTGAAAAAGAAAAAAAAATGTCTCCGATCCAGGAATCTTTTTTTTTTTCTCTCACTCTGTTGCCCTGCTAGAGTGCCATGGTGTCAGCCTAGCTCACAGCAACCTCAAACTCCTAGGCTCAAGCAATCCTCCTGCCTCAGCCTCCCGAGGAGCTGGGACTACAGGCATGAGCCACCATGCCTGGCTGATTTTTTCTAATTTTGGTAGAGACGGGGTCTCCCTCTTGCTGAGGCTGGTCTTGAACTCCTGAGCTCAAACAATCCACCCACCTTGGCCTCCCAGAGTGGTAGGATTACAGGCGTGAGCCACCTCGCCTGGCCTGATCCAGGAATCTTAAAAAAAAAAAAAAAAATTTAAAAACTCCTGACTCAAGTAATTTTTGTAGGTTGATTTTTTTATACTGCAACTTTACTGAACTTGTTTATCAGATCTAAGAGACTTTTGTGGAGCCTTTAGGTTTTTCTAAATATAAATGACATAATTAGGTCTGATTTCTAAGGCCTGAAAACCAGGTAAGCTGATGGCGTAGCTCCCTGTCAAAGGCTGAGGACCTGAGCGGAGTGGAGTGGGGTAGGGCAGGAGATGCTAGTGTAAGTCCCAGAGTAGGAAGGATTGAGAATCTGGAGTCCTGATGTCTGAGAGCAGGAGAAGATGGATGTTTTGATTCCAGAAAAGAAGGCAAATTCGCCCTTCCTCTGCTTTTTTGTTCTATTGAGGCCCTCAAAAGATTGGATGGATGATGCCCTCCCACACTGGTGAGGGCAGATCATCTTTACTCAGTCTGCTGATTCAAATAGTAATCTCCTCTGGAAATGCCCTCAAAGCCATACCCCAAAACAATGCTTTACCAGTGCTCTGGGGATTGCTTAGCCCAGTCAAACTGACACATAAAACTAACCACCTCATCACCCACCCATCCACTCCTTGTTTTCTCCGTTTCCTTCCCTCATTTTCTTCTTGCTGCTTCATTGTTTTTCATTTGTTTCCCTACTTTCTTCTCCTTTTTCTCTCTTCTCCCCATGCTTTCCCCCTCCTTTCACCCTCTATTTGTCCTGCATCAACACAAATCTGGTCAGGACAGAGGAACCACCCGGTAATTTGAACGGGGAAGGTTTAATATAAAAAATTATTGCCCAGGCGCGGTGGCTCACGCCTGTAATCCTAGCACTCTGGGAGGCCGAGGTGGGCGGATCGCTCAAGGTCAGGAGTTCGAAACCAGCCTGAGCAAGAGCGAGACCCCTTCTCTACTAAAAATAGAAAGAAATTACTTGGACAGCTAAAAATATATAGCAAAAAATTAGCCAGGCATGGTGGCGCATGCCTGTAGTCCCAGCTACTCTGGAGGCTGAAGCAGGAGGATCGCTTGAGCCCAGGAGTTTGAGGTTGCTGTGAGCTAGGCTGATGCCATGGCACTCTAGCCTGGGCAACAGAGCGAGACTCTGTCTCAAAAATAAATAAATAAAAATATAAGGGATTGACTAGTAAGACTTTAAAAAAAAAAAATCCTTTAGAGAATATAGAAATAGTAGCCATAAGTGGCTGAGGTAGAGGACCAAGGAAAACCCACTCTCATTCCCCCCAGACGTCACTGAGGGGAGCACTGCTGAGGCTCGCGGGCTGGCAGAGAAGGTTCTGTGGGGCCAGGCTGGAGAAACTTTCTGTAAATCCATCTTCTGTCACTTTTCCTAAATCGGCCCTCCCGGGTACCAGGAAGCTGTTTGGGGGTAGGTTTCCCATGGCAACTCTCTGATGTCAAACCCCAAGAGAGGGGCCGGGGGAGCTGCGGGCTGCATCCGTCTCACCTCTGGGCCCGGGGAGCCAAGCGCTGGCGAAGCTGCTGCAGAAGTGCACAAAGATCCAGACGCAAGCCTGTCCTCCTAGCGCCCTCTACTGACCCAGCTAGCGGCATGCCAGCCGGCAGAGGAAAACAGTTCAAGGGCTCAGACTTATCTTCACAGAGCAGGCAAAAAGGTAAATTTGGAGCCAGGAGGCCAAAAAATGATAAAGGCAAAGGTACACAAAGGCCATTTATTTGAATTTGTCAGAGTAGAGGGTGTGTCCATCAAGTGAATTTTCCATGTAACTAAATATTTCTTCTCTATTCACTGAAGTATTTTGGTGTGTGTACGACCTGTTTCCAATGATGATTTTCTAAAGTATATTATACATGGCATTTCATCTTAGAATACCTAAGTACAGTTAATTCTTTTCCTCAGGACGCAAAATCCTTTTGGATTGGTTCATCAGCTTTTATTGAGCCACACATCTCTGGCTCAGAACTTAGGAACTTGTAAAAAGTTGTTAGTGTAGAACTAAAAGGCCTTAATGTGCTTGAGTGAAATTTTAATTTAGATGTAACCTTCTAATTTGCAGACTTACAGTTTGCCACGCCCACCTTACAGATGCTTTTTCTGAGCCTGATAATAATGGAATGGCTATTCAATATGGGGCAGAGTATAATTTTCTAAAAGTTAAAGCATTTTAGCCACTTCATTGTGAAATGCAATTCTCTCAAGGTCACGGTGATGCTTAAAGGAGGTGGTTTGCTGTTTGGTGTCCTTCAAACTGAAAATCATAAGGGTGCTGAGATGTGTGATTGAAGAATGGCCACCAGAATATAATAAACACGAAATTCAGGCAGTTAGTTGCTTTTGGAAACCCCTAAGCTAATACATAGTAGTAGCCAGTCAATTGGTTAAACGTGGAGCCCTGACGGTGGGCCTGGCGCTGCTCTTGGCAGCGGAGATAAACAAAGTTTCTGCTCCTGAGGATCTAACCCAGAATAAGTAGATAAGTTAACAACAGTTACTGATAGGGGCAGTGAGGAGGATAAAATAGAAAGATGTGGCAGAGAATGAGGTAGTACTGATTTAGCTAGGAGAGTCAGGAAAGGCTTCGCTGAAAAAGTGACATTTAAGTTAAATCCTGAGTAAAGATCCTTGTCAAAAACTTGGCCCAGCCCAGACAATCATTAATGCTACCCTGTATGCTCAGCAGAGCTAGATTAAGAGGTGGTCTCTGTGCTAGCTGGGCAGTTGCCCCAAGCACTAAGAAATAAGAGGAACAAAAACCATTGCTGGAGGAATTCAGCAAAGTGTCAATCAGTCCTTCCAACATGTGGCAAGAACTTCCCAATGGCAATGTTAATAGAAGCTGCGGTCAAAGCTGAGCTGTCTCTGAAGAATATTCCTACCCAGAGTGCCTGCAGTCTCAGCCTGCCAGCTTGGGAAGTGGTAGGGCAGGGTTGTTTACAGGGAAGGAGATATTTATTTTATGTAAATATTTAGTCCTTTTGATATGCCTCAGGAAATTCATTTTGTAATGTTTGTAAATTTTAAAAGAAAACCTGTGAGGCTGGGGTCTCACAGGAAGGCTTGCCTGGAGAAGAATCACTCCCAAGCTCTCTTGGCGGTGGTTGGTAGCATTCCTCATGGGCTGTCGGCCTGAGGGCCTCAGCTACTCACCGGCAGTTGACCTGAGACTGCCTTCAGTTTCTTGTCACGCGGGCCTCTCCAGTGGCAGCTTGCTTAATTCATGTATGCAAGCCGAGAAGGCCATAGTGTATTAGCAACTTTTGCAACCTAATTATGAAAGTGACATCCCGTCACTTTTGCCATATACTGTTGTTTAGAAACAAGTCACTTGGTCTAGCCCACACTCAAGGAGAGAGAATTCTACAAGGGCATTGTTATAGTCTGAATTGTGTCCTCTCAAAAAGGCATATGTTGAAACCTTAACCCCCAGTACCTCAGAAAGTGGCTGTATTTGGAAATGGGCCCTTTAAAGAAGTGATTGAGTTAATATGAGGCCATTAGGGTGGGCCCAAGTCCAGATGGGCAGTTGTCCTTCTAAGAAGAGGAAATTTAGACACAGACACCAGGGATGTGTGTGCACAGAGAAAAGACCATGTGACGACATAGAGAGAAGGTGGCCATCTGCAAACAAGGAGAGAGGTCTCCGAAGAAACCAACCCTGTCCACACTTTGATCTTGGACTTCTATCCTTTACAATTGTAACAAAATAAATTTCTGATGTTTAAGCCTGCCAGTCTGTGGCTTTTGTTATAGTAGCCCTAGCAAACACACACAGGCATGAGCACCAGGAGGTAGGGATCGTGCTCTGATGGCTGTTGCTACAAATCACTGGCTGAAAGCAAACTGACAAAAGCTAAGAGTCTGAGAGAGCTTCACTCCTAAAGGGACTACTACCAGCCTGGAATAAAGATGTTTAAAACTAACTGTCAGGTCCCCATAATTCTCTATGAATAAGCAATGGGCTGAGAGATCCTACCATGTGTTGGGAGGCGGACACCATGAACGACCATCCTTCCGGGTCACTGTGTGCACTGACACTTCTGAATGGCGTGGGGGAAGTTTAGAACACCACCACTAAGGGGACCATCTTAAAATCTTCCAGAGAGAAAAAGTGTGCTAACTATAAAGGCCTAAGAATAATATGAAAATGAGACTTCTTATCAGTGACACTAGGTACCAGAAAACAGAAGATCAAACTTTTCAAAATTCCAACTGGAAGTAAGTTGGACTTAGAATTCTATAATTTTTCCTATATTTAATGGAAGTGTCATTCAAGAGACAGAATGAAAACAAAAAGACATTTTCAAACGTGCAAGGACTCAAACAGTATAACACCCACAGATTGCACCCCCACCTTCCCCAAATAATTTCTGGATGACACACTCTAGCAAGAAAAGTGGATCCAAGCGGGGAAAAGATGGGATAAAGAATCAAAGGTGGACCAATAGAAACAAAATAAAAACCTCATGACATACAAATAGGAAACCCAACCCACCACCATCATCGTCAGCACTTGTGTCAATATCAGTAAAACTTATTTATAATCCTAAAGGGAGTGTGGGAAAAGAGTTGGATATCATTAAATCCTGACACCGAAATCCCAGATGATTTACGTAGAGGATGAGTCAGAGCAATGGAGATACGGGGGAGAGTAGAGAGAAGTAGCCCCATGATGCTTTCACTTCTCTCAAGGACAGAAGGCAGTTCCAGAAGCCCCCGATTATACGGCTTCTTCTGTTTAAGCTCAGTGGGAGAGGATTGGACAGTCTCTTGGTCACTAATTCCAGTAGAAGAATCATTGAATTCTTTTGGGCCTTGTTGGATCAAAGGCCCAGAGGAAATGTCTGAGTCTCATTCCTACCCTTGGGATCTGGGGTGGAGTCAACTCCACCAGCCGTATATTGTATCAGTTAAGACCTGAACTTGGCTCTGAGTCCCAGAAAACCCCATAGGCAGCCACTCAGCTAATCACGGTCTGGAAGGAGGCATTCCCTGAGAGCAGCAGAGCACCCCAGCATCCTGTTTGAATTCTGGAGAGAGAGAATTAGGAAGATGAGGCATATAGGGTGGCATTATTGTAGGAATAGCCAAATAGGTCCATGGAGCCGAATCAGGAGATAGGATCAGATAGATATTGAAATTTTACATATGATACAGGTGGGATAAATTATCCAATCGATAATGTTGGAACAGCAAATTTTCCATTTAGGAAGAAAAACGTTAAAACTAAATATACTAAAATAATACAGGAAATGTTTTTGAGTTCTTGATTTAATGAATGTCTACTTAAATAAGAAAAAAAGCAAAATTCATAGAGAAAAAATGGACAAATTTTATAAAAACGTGATTTAAAAACATGCAAGCATGTTAAGAGCAAAGACAGTCTTAAATTATAATTATCAATAGACGGTTGAAAATATTTGCTGCATATGTAACAAAGGGGTGATATTTAGAGTATGTGAGGCTCTCCTAGAAACAGGGTGCCTGCCTGGTATCAGAAGGCAACAGTCAGGAGGAGAGATGAGAGGACCGGTTGCTTAGCCGCTGTCAGGAAATGTTTCCCTCCAGACTGTCTGAAAAGATACCAACTTCACGTATAATTAGGAAAACACAAATTAAATAATGCGATACTGCTTTGAATTCATTAAAAAGGCAATGTTTTTGAAGTCTGACAAAATCAAAGTCAGTTCTGTTGTAGAGCGGTCATCCACTGCTGTCGGGCTGGCCATTTTGGAGAATTGCAAGGCACTATCTTCGCGTGTCCCTGACGCACTTACCACTGGGATTTAGCCAAGTTGCTTCTCAGCATCTACCCTAGAGAAGCACTTGTATACGTGCCCCAAGAGGGCATATGAAGTTATGTTCATTGCAGCATTTATAATAGCAAAAAAGGGAATAATTGAAATGCCTACCAACAGTGGAATGGTGAAACAAATTGTGCCACGTCCATACTGTGAGAGAGGCTCACTGTCCCCTGGGCTCTTTCGTGTCCTCCATGTGGCCTTGCAGTGTGCTGGTCTCAGTGGACTTAGCTTCTTTTTTTTTTTCCTATTTTATTTATTTATTTATTTATTTTTTACTAAAATGGTTATTTTTTTATTTATTTTATTTTTTAAATTGTAATTTACATGTCATGTCTTTACTCCATTTTAAGTGTACAATTAAATGGTTATTAGTAAATTTACCAAGTTGTACAGCTATTCACATAAATCAGTTTTAGGGGATTTCCCACCCCTCATTGAGACCCCTAATACCCATCCCCAAATACACTTCAAGCATGCCCCTCTCCTTCACAGTGCTCACCACATCCCCCGGATATGGGTCCACCCCCACCCCCAAAATCCCCAGTGAACATTACCACCATTTAAGCACCATAGTGTCAATCAATCCATACCAATTTGATGGTGGGACTCAGCTTCTTATGTGGTGGTTGGTATCCCCCAGAGCTCAAGGTAGATGCGTCTGGGCAAAGCAGACGCTTCTAGGCCATCTTAGGGTTCTGGCTCAGAACTGGAGAACTCTCACTGCTGCCACATTCTGTTGGCCAAAGGCAAACAGCAGGCAGCTGAGACGCACCAGGCAGGGTGCCACGAGTCACCTCTTGCTGGGCGCAGCAGGCAGGAGGAGCAGTCGGCTCCCATGGAGAGGAGAGAAATCCTCAGAGGCCATTCTCTGAGACTGGCTACCACAGCTTTATTGAGGATTTCAGGAAAGACTTGACTGAAGATGTAACAGTTGAAATCTGAAGGCTAAATAGCCCTTAGTTACAGGAAGAGAAGAGAGAATAGTCCTCTAGGCAAAGGCAAGGAGGTGTCTCACTAGGAGGATGCACAGCTTCTTTTAGTAACCAAGGGAAGGCCTAGCCAGCCTTGAGACCAGACTGAGGACTGTGGTTCAAGCCAGGTCAGTCTGAGCATCTTAGGTCCTGTTTAAAGTTGCATTTTTTATTTCAGAGCTGTGGAGCTCCATAGAAGAGTTCTAAGCAGAAGGTGGGTGTGGGTGGGATGGGTCGCGTCAGATTGATATTTTGAAAAGATGCCAGTATCTGGCTGCCTGTGCAGCACAGAACAGAGGGGTCCCCATAGGTGTTCCTCCATGAGAACCAGCTCCTTAGAAGACGGTTGGAATGACTGGGGCAAGAAATGATGGAGATCTGGGTTTGGTGGTAGCTGTGGGCAGGGAGAAAACCGAGGATGTATGGCATAGGAAATCATACAATCCCAGTATATGCCTGTGGTCCCAGGCGTAAGTATCAACATTAGCGCTTTTCACTCACGGTATTAACATTAGTCTTTTTCATTCTGTTTGGATGCTAGACTACTCAGTCATCCCCTATATGGCAGGAAAAACAAGCAGGCTCTGGTAACAGAGCAGTTGTGGGGGTGAAGGAGAGGATGTGTCAAGGATGACTTCCAGTTCCTGGCTTGCAGACCAGAACAAAAGGTGGTGCCATTTGCTTAGCTAGCACGAGGCCTGGGTGAGGGGTGACATGCCACCTTCAGAGAGTAGATACACAGGTCTGGAGCTCAGAGTAGAATGTAGGTGGTGGTAGGAATATGTGAGTGAGTTTTTCATCAATGCTTGGCAACTGAAACCAAGAGTGAGACATTGTCTAGAAAGAGAGCAAACGCTGCAAAGAGAAATGATCGCAGTTGGAACCAAACAGAATGTCATTCTATGGAGGGCCCATTTCTTTCTGGGAAAAATTAAAACGGAAATCCATTGAAAGTTTTGAGCTGAAGAGAGTGATAGGATAGTGTTCTGAGAGTTCATGTGGGAATTTGAGTTTCAGAAAATAACTGAAGTCTTCAGAGACTCATGAAGTGACTGTCTATGAATACATATCTTCCAGTTAAAACTGTATGTAATTAAACACATTTCTGTTAATAAAAATTAATCTCATTGACTTACATTCTAATTCAAGAAACCACTTTGTTCTCCTTTTGTGAAACCCTTAATTAGCAGTGTTTGACACTCCGGGCTTTTTCAGTATCTAGTATCTACTCCTTTCTGTTCAAAGTTAGTTTAGTGCAACCCTTAATTACCCCCGGAGCTGTTATTAAAAGAATCTATAAGTGGAAACATTTTAAAAGCCAAGCATCTTGGTAATTTTATCCTCATCAGAGTTTGTAAGATCAGAGTTTTTACATTTTGGCAACTTATTATATAAAGAAGAAATGTAACTATTAAGAGAAAATAACATAAATTAATGATCAGACTTTTATATTAGTCCATTGACTCCCAAATCTCACTTGCTTACAGGGTTGTGTTATATCTGAGTTTGAATTATTATTATTTTATTTTATTTTTTAGGGACAAGTTCTTGATATGCTGTCCTGGCTGGGGTACAGTGGCTATTCACAGGCATGATTCAGCTACTGATCAGTGAATTTGATTTGTAATTCTTCTACTTATTAGATTTAGAGGAATTTGTTAAATCTCTCTTATCCTCAACTTCACCAATAAAATAAAAGTAAAAATACCTAACTCATGGAATTCCTGTGATAGTTACATGAGACAATATCTATACAGTGTTCAGTACTCTGTAGTTATTCAATGTATTTTATTAATTAATAACAACACAGAGTTTCTGTTTAGGTGATGACAAATTTTGGAAATAGTGGTGATGGCTCTGCAACAATATGAATGTAATTAATGCCACTGAAGTTTACACTTAAAATGGCTAAAATGTTAATAAAACAATAAAAAAATATAAAATACAATTATTACATATTTGCAGCTTAAAACATTTTATATTTAACAATATACTTCTGAATTTCAATTTCAGAAATCCAATGAAATACTCTCCTACATTATGAGATGACTGATAGTGCCAGCCACCGTGGGCATTGCCCTTTTTTAGCAGATGGGGCTCTTGACAGGTAGGTATCTCTTGATTGTGGGAACAGTGCCCTCTAATGGTGCACGCTTGTCATTGCAACTACTACTGCATTACTGAAGAAAGCGTTTGGCAGCAGAGTCGCTCTTAAAACATCAAATTCCTAACCTTTTAAGCCTTGATAATCACAATCAAAAAAAAAAAAAAGGAGAATTTAAGGAATTATAAGAAATAATAGTGAGCTGACTAGTAAGAGACAGAGTGCACATAACTCATTTTATGTTATTTGAGTGGACCATCGTTTACTCATCAGGAAGCAGAAAAGCACAGGCCGGGGGCAGCTGGCCCACCTCAGCAGGGCTGCCCCTCCCCTCCTTACCCACCTGCTCCCTACTTCCCCCCCAATACTGATCACTTCTAACATACCATTCTCCCCCTCCGCTCTCGCCCTCTCTTTCTCTTCCTACCTTTCTTCCTTCCTTTTTTCTTTGCTTTCAGTTATGAATTATCTTTTTCTCCCTACATAATGTAAGTTGCACAAGAGCAAGGACTTTGTTTATTTGTCCTTGTTCACTGATGGATCCCAAATGTCTAGGAAAGTGCCTGGTTAACAGCATTTGCTCCATGAATATGAGCTGTTGTGGTTGGGAGTTTTCTGGTATTGCAGCTGAAACAAATCCTAACCTATATACTGCTCTCCACCCTCATGCCTCCCACTGCCTTTGGAAGAAGTCCACATTGTTAAGCTGCTGTCCAGAGGGCATGAACATCGAATTTTCTAGCTGTGACAGGTTTTTCCTAACCCTTCCACTGCCTCTTTCCTTCAGGAACAGCAGAGGCACCACGAACTTCGGCGCCTGATCAGGCCCTTTGGGAGCTGGTTTTCTCTCACCTTCCCTCTCCCCCATCCTTAAAGGACCCATACTTTTGCAGCTTCTCTTTTTGCCACCGTCTAGCTTTTGTAGGTTGGTTCCGGCCGTACCCCAGCATGAGAGACAAAGGAGCCCTAGAGTTTCCTTGACCAAATTTTGCAGAAGCTGAAGAAGCAAGCATAAGATGTCATACATAGTCTGTAGTCTGAGAAGCCAGATAATGTGACAGGGTAAATCTGAAGACAGTGGTAACCTCTGGATCCAGATAGGGCCCAGCAAATGCTGTAATAAAGTTAGCAATAAGGACTGTGATTGGGACAATGACGCTTCTATGACATAAGTAGCTATAATCAATCTGGATTGATTGATTGACCAATCTGCCTGTTGGTACCTATGGAAGCCTGTCGCCTCACTGTCAAGCTGCTCTATTTTGTTTTTGCTTCAAGGGCTGCAAATGAATATGCAATCACTTGACTATATTGTTATAAGCCATCTATGAACCATGAAATGTTTGGGTCAATCTCCCGAAAATGAAAATTTGATTAAGATTTCAGTAAGAACTTTCTTTTCCCACCCTTTCCAGTGTGCATAAAACCAGATTTTTTAAAAGTATTGTAATTGGAACATGCAGAATCAGTTCTCAATGCTGTTTCAATGTGTTCTTTCACCCAAACAATACACTTAAGACATTTATTTATTAAGTGTCTAAGAGCTACATCTCAGTACTACTTGTAATTTTATTTCTTTTGATCTTCATTTCAATGATTATTTTTAAAAGAGCTTATTGGCTGAGTGTGGTGGCTCACACCTGTAATCCTAGCACCCTGGGAGGCTGAGGCAGGAGGTTCACTTGAGTCCAGGAGTTTCAGGTTGCAATAAGATGCCGTGGCACTCTACCCAGGGAGACAGAGTGAGACTCTGTCTCAAAAAAAAAAAAAAAAAAAAAAGAAAAGAAAAAGCTTATCACATAGTGTTTAAATGAAAAGGTATAGAGTACTATATTTTGTGCTTTTATTTTACATTAACAATTTAAGACTGTCCTCAAATTAGGGAGGAGATGACTTAAATCAATTACTTGTAAAAGTTTGGTTGTGAAATGAAGCTAAATTAACTGTGAGGATTCAGGCTACAGTTTTTTTAAAAAAATAGACTTTATTTTTTTAGAGCCTTTTGAGGTTCCCAGCAAAATTAAACAGCAAGTACAGAGTTCTCATGTACCTCCTCCCCAGACCTTCCCCACTACTAGCATCTCCTCCAGAGTGGTACATTTGTGAAAATCAAAGAACCTACATTGACACATCATTATCACCCAAACTTCATAGTTTATATTAGGAGTCTCTTGATGTTGTACATTCTTTGGGTTTTGACAAATGTGTAATGACATGCCTCTACAATTATAGCATCATACAGAGTTGCTTCACTGTCCTAAAACTCTTCCCCACCCCAACCCCTGGCAGCCACTGATCACTTTATTATCTCCATAATTTTGTCTTTTTCAGAATATCATATAGTTGGAACCATACACTATGTAGCCTTTTCAGATCAGCTTCTTTCACTAAGTAATATGCATTTAAAATTCTTCATGTATTTCTGTGGCTTGATAGCTCATTTCTTTTTAGTACTGCATAATATTCCACTATCTCTATATACCACAATTTATTTATATATTCACCTATCGAAGGACCTCTTGGTTGTTTCCAACTTTTGGCAGTTATGAATAAAGCTGCTATAAACGTCTATGTGCAGATTTTGTGTGAACATACATTTTGCAGGCTATAATTTTTTCATTTTTAATCTTCAGTATCTTGTTTAATCAAGAACAGTGGCTGGTAAAATTTGGCTTAAGCAGTACAGCTATAAATCCAGTCTCTGCTATGCCTCCTTACCAAGACAACTATTCCAAATGTTAGCAAAATCAATATGAAAGTTGAAAGAATCATGGAGGAAGTATTTAATCATATTATCCAGAGTTTATTGTACTTGGAAATTATTAGACTAAGAGTATCCAGTAAGTACAGTCTAAATGCAATCATAAACTTCCCTTTGATTGCACAAGACCTTCAAATATGCTGTGGTTGCTTTTAACCATAAATAGTTTCAGCTGTAATTATGTAAGAAGCAATGAGTAAATGGCTTATATAAATACTTTTATGAAGGACAACTGGACCACATGGTGATGCCCAAGACATTTTATTTCTTTTTATTTTTTATTTTTTTTTTTGAGACATTAGAGTCTCACTCTGTTGCCCGGGCTGGAGAGTGCCATGGCATCAGCCTAGCTCACAGCAACCTCAAACTCCTGGGCTCCAGCAATCCTCCTGCCTCAGCCTCCTCAGCAGCTGGGACTACAGACATGCGCCACCATGCCCGGCTAATTTTTTACATGTATTTTTAGTTGTCCAATTAATTTCTTTCTATTTATAGTAGAGACGGGGTCTTGCTCTTGCTCAGGCTGGTCTTGAACTCCTGACCTTGAGCTATCCACCCGCCTGGGCCTCCCAGAGTGCTAGGATTACAGGCGTGAGCCACTGCGCCCGGCCCCCAAGACATTTTAAATTCAAATCCTGGTGACAAGTGAGTGCTGAAAACCTGAGACTACTGGTAGATGAGTAGAATCAAAGCCCACAGATACCTGGAGAAGAAAATCCAGTGTGTGTTTGTAAAAGTAGTTGCCCCTCCTCCCGTCGACATAGAAGGGAAGTATTGGGAGTGGGGAATCTGTAACAGAGGGAATGGCCTGAACAAAAAGGCAAAAATATTTTCTGTCTCTTTAAAACATCCTCCACTCCTTTTTCAGAACTAAAACCTGCATCCCTGTCTCAGGCCAGTAGTTGGGAGGGACAGGGTAATGTCTTCTGTCATTTGTGCTACAAGGGATGGCTCAGCCCTGACCTGGTGGATGGAGGTCCTGGGCAGAGGTCACCCAATTGTCTTCAGAGGAGATGGGACTGATCAAGATTATCAACTGTAGTTGAACAGCAATTGCCTGAAGCTGAGAGCCCACTCTTTAAAATCTCTGTATTTCTTATTAGGAGGACAATGGCATTTTAGACAGGGGTCTCCTCATTTGCTGTCAAATTAATAAATCTCTCTTTCCTTCTCAAACCCTTTGTCCTTGTTCTTATGATGTAGGTTCAAGGGCAAGTGCAGAGCTTTCTGTAACATGTTTCAGTGAAATATATACATTCTTTTAAAATATCCTTCAGTGATCATTATTACAAGTTAAACACTTTAGAACTGCTCAAGGACTTTGTGAAATCTTTTATTTACTTTTACTTACTTATTTTTTGAGACAGAGTCTCTCTCTGTCGCCAGGGCTAGAGTGCCATGGCATCAGCCTACCTCACAGCAACCTCGGACTCCTGGGCTCAGGTGATCCTCCTGCCTCAACCTTCCCAGTAGCTGGGACTACAGGTGTGAGCCACCACGCCTGGCTAATTTTTTTCTGTTTTTTTTAAGTTGACCGGCTAATGTTTTTTATTTTTAGTAAAGATGGGGGTTTCGCTGTTGCTCAGGCTGGTCTCGAACTCCTGACCTCAAGTGATCCTCCTGCCTCAGCCTCCCAGAGTGCTAGGATTACAGGCGTGAGCCACCACGTCCCTCTGAAATCTTTCGTTTTCTAGTTTTCCTCATATTATTCTTATTTGCTACCACACCTGCCCCAGCTCCATACCCCCCATCAAAATCTCATAGAAAACCCTGCCTGGCACCTGCCACCTGTCCCTCCTCAGTACCAAGGGAAGAACCTACCTGGCATAGAGATTAGCAATTAGTGGTCTTTGGTTTGTGGTGTTGAAAATGTTGCTTTTCTGTTTTTTCATTTTGTTTGTCTTCCTTTTCTGGTGATTCTGAAATTATTTTTTATAATGTTTATGTAAATGATCTGACTTAAGAAAATCTGGTATCTTTAAAAATCAAAACTTCAAAAACAAAACAATTAGACGCTGGGAATTTATAAAAGAAAAGGGTTGTTGATAAAATTTTTACTGAAAAAATTCTTTAACATATTAAGCTCCCCTTCCATCTGATAACTGAGTGTTTTCACTGGAGGCTAGATAGAAACGAGGGACTCCTCTCGGCCTCATCCTTGTCTGTGGTGCTGGGGCAGGTGGCTGGCATCCACAAGAAGGTGGCCCGGACCATTGGAATTTCTGTGGCTCCAAGGAGGGAAAACTAATCTACCAAGTCCCTGCAGGCCAACATGCAGCGGCTAAAGGAGTACCGCTCCAAGCTCATCGTCTTCCCCAGAAAGCTCTCGGCCCCCAAAAAGGGAGCTAGTTCTGGCAAAGAACTCAAATTGGCCACTCAGCTGACAGGGCCCATCATGCCCATATGGAATGTCTACAAGAAGGAGAAGGCCAGGGTCATCACTGAGGAGAAGAACTTCAAGGCATTTGCCAGTCTCCACGTGGCCTGCACCAATGCCCGGCTCTTTGGCATATGGCAAAAAGAGCCAAGAAAACTGCAGAATGGGATGTTGAAAAGAAAAAATGAAGCCTGTTGGGGACTTTCAATAAATCAGGAGTAAAAAAAAAAAAACAATCAAGCTCCACTAATACATTATTATATATAACTGAGTTTAACAAAATTAGACTTACATGTAACTTTGCAGGGACACCCACAGTTCACATTTGGCAGATGCTCCCAAACTAATAAAGTGAGTCTTCCTCAATTTTCAATAAGGAAGGTCCAGCGCAAGCCTTTTCAAATAGGGCACATTGAATAAGATAAACAAATATTCTTTTCAGTAATAATTAACCCTATGGCTCTGATCAAATTAAAAAGCTTCTGCACAGCCAAAGAAACTATTACTAGAGCAAATAGACAACCTACAGAATGGGAGAAAATATTTGCTCTCTACACCTCCGACAAAGGTCTGATAACAAGAACTACCTAGAACTCAAAAGAATTAACAAGAAAAAACCAAACAACCCCATTTATAAATGGGCAA